>JANHGC010006481.1:17257-35520 GCA_027560395.1 Boaedon fuliginosus | reverse complement strand
TCCTTTTCCCCCTGACCACTGCGAGGTCAGGGTTAGACCCCTCCGGGCCCCCGGTGGGCGAGAATTTCAGGAGTTTCACAGAGCCCCGTGAAAAACTCGACCGATCCCCCTGGATGTTTGAATTCTGAGCACTGTTAAAACAAATGATGGGGAAGAGAATGCTTTCTGGTGAAATGGAAATATGCAGATACTTTTTGAGTTTCAGGCACAAATCCGTATTTCTAAAGATGCTAAACTATTCCTTTTGTTTACTTTTGAAAATTTGATCCTTATAATTTGAAAAGGTTTTGAATCATTCTTTGCCATTGGGCATTTTAAAAAAAATGTATGAAATATGTTATGGTGTTTTAATAACTTTCACCTCATAATAACCATGCATGTTCCCTATTCATTGTGCCATCCTTGGCACATGCCTATGGCTGATGCTAATATCTCTGTATCCAGGTTAAAATGTATGGGTGTAGCTTGTAACAATAATAATGATCCTTTTGAGTCATAAGAATAGTGCCTTCATTATGGAAGCACTTATTCAACTGGAATTTTAAACCAGAAGAACAAGTTGACTACTACCTTGCCCCCTTATATAGCTAGGATAATTGATAGTGTTTGTTGGGATGTGTAAGATGTCAGTCAAAGAAGCACTTGTGTCAGAAACCTGTTATGGGGTGGAGCACAATGTGCCTAAACATCAGTATCCATATAGCTGCATTATTTCCTAGTCTGACTTGCAAAATTCAAGGGAACTGTTTATATGTAGAGCACTTCTCCTAAGAAACTGTAGCTCAATTTAGAATATTGTTAAAATTAGATGCTTTTTAAATTCTAAATTTTCCTGAATAGGCATGAGTTGTAGTGGCTCTATGCTAGAGCAGGGATGTCAAACTCACGTCATCATGGCAATGTCAGGGGCATATTGGGACTTCCCCCCCGCTTTGCCAAACCAGGCATAGCCAGCATGTGACATATCCGGCCCACGAGCCAGGAATTTGACAGCTCTGTTCTAGACTATAAGCTTCAATGGATTCTCATTACTGATTATATGTCTGAAACTGATCGAAGTTGAGATCCATGACATCTGGAGAATCACATTCAGCTCATGCTTTGCTCCAAGTCAGCTAACAAAAATGAACAAAGAGAAATGGAAGGCATTAAAAATTATCAAGCAAGAATATCAGATTGAAAAGATTGAAAAGGGTGAGGGAATTCATGGGGAGTTGGCTCAAGGAAGGGCCAATTAATGGTTCAGTGACTCGTATTTTAATATAATTCCATTTTAATAAGAAATGCTATGATTCATTTTTTAGTTTAAACTAAAAGCAATCTAGACCAACCTTTTCAGTAAGCATGCATGATCTTCTTCACCATATAAAGTTATCATAAACTGTTAGTAATGCTCCAAAATGAAACCAAAGCACTCAAGTCCAAAGGCTCACAAGCTAGAGCAAAAAGGCAACATGGGTACTGTGGTGATTGTTCAAGAAAGCGTCACTGTGGGAAAATCAGTTTGGACAATACTTTCTTCTGATACACAGAAAATATTTTTCTGTTTGAAGGAGTGTCATATAGAAGTCCTTTAATTGAAAGTATTCTCTACAGTATTTTAAAATCTGTCCAATCCAAAATATGACCAAAAATTAAAGGAATAAAAGAGCAGGATCCTAGATTTGTTCATCAGAAAGGATCTTGACAGGAGTCTGAGCACACTAGGCTTACAATCTTCTTTGTTCAAATTAAATATATTTATTCCCTACATTTCTGCCAACAGATGGTGCTAGAACAGTTGACAAAAATAAAAACAGCAATGGAATTAAATATGCAATTAAAATATAATGAAAATGTATCAAAAATACAACTACAAATAACAAAACAATTAGAACAAGTCTTCTGTAATTCAACAGTCAGAACTCTTGGTTTGCTTTCCAGCAAGAGATCTAAATTGAGTGACTTTGGAAGGGAATCTGTGAGCAGTCACCAAAAAGATTCTCTCTTCCTGTCCTGCCAAACATACCTCTGATGATGATGGCATTGAATAAGTATTTTATTTAAATTATATTCATTCCGTCTACATTGTCAATCTCTATTTATAAAGTGACATACAAATCTTATGCAAATCTATGTTTCCTTTTTTTGAGCAGTCTGCAAATGTTCACTCTAGTCACTTAACTGTAGGTAACCTTCTTGAACTTCATTGAATTAAAACTACTATAATCTAGAGAGAAACAGGTATCTTAAATTCCATTTATTTTAGTGAGACTATACTGTGCTTGTGCTGCTCTCCTTAAGACACATTCCGATATAAATTATCCATTTAAGGATCAGATCTTAATATAATAATTCTGTTTTTGACTAGGCAGATAAGAGGGAGGCAAGTTCATGCTTTCATCAGTGGCATCTGCTAAGCATCTGATTATCATTAGTTGCATCAAGGAGATAAACAACTGTCTGCAGTAAGTGGCTGAATTGTGAACATACCATTCTAAACATGATAACAGTGTTCCAATATCTCACAAAGAAGAGGGAGTCAACCTATTCTCCAAAGTACCTCAAGGCAGAACAAGAAGCAATGGATGAAAACTAATCAAGGAGGGAAGCAACCTAGAACTCAGGAGAAATTTCCTGAATATTAGAACAATTAATCAATGGAACAACTGGCCTCCAGATGTTGTAAGTGCTCCAACACTGAAAGTTTTTAAGAAAAGATTGGACCATCATTTTGTCTGACATGGTATAGGATTTCCTGTCTGAGCAGGAAGGCCTCCAACTCTGTTACTCTATAAACATCAAATCAAAGATGTTAAAATTTGGCAGATAAGTGTAACTTTTCTGCAGATTCCACTGTTGCTTTAACCATCAACACCTTTCTTTGATTGATTCTTGAGACACCTGAACAGAGCTATTTAATGACTCAAGAAATGCAAACTGAAAGCAAAGATTTAAGAACGTTTTATGATACCTCCATAAGCTAGACATGGGAGTATAGGGGTGGGGAAGGAAGCAAACTTTGGTTATTTACTGGAATGTTTTTTAAAAATCTGAGTGGTGTTTATAAGACACTGCAAGTTCAACCAGTGAATAAAAAGAAACATAATAAACAAGGATGGAAAACAGAATGCCATGCTAGAGGTGTTTTTCTACAAAATCCCTTGGAGAAGCCACTTAATCGGAGGAAGCTTCCTCTTCCTTTCGCTCTAGCCTTCACCAGTTTGCTGTTCACTGTGCTGTGGAACTTTTTGAAAATTAAAATAGTGAACTGACACTCTGTTGAAACCCCAAGTTCAGAATCAGAGAAAAGGAAAACGTTATTTGCCCCTCGTTTGTCTGCAGAAGCTTAAGTGTTTCTATGTGGCATCCTTGTGCCATGAAGCTGAGCATTGAATTGAGTATCGTTGAGTATCGTTGACTGCTGATGGATCTGGTGACGGATGTTCAAATTAAAGGAAGATCAATTCTTGTTGACTGAGAACTTGTTCAAAGATTTGTTCTGTATTATGGCATACATTTTGTGATACTGGTGTAACAAGATTTCGTGATATGCCTGAAAACCTTTGAGTATAAAATTTGAAACACTCTGTGTTTCTATGAGTGGAAGCAGAGTGGAAGCCTCATAGAATTTAACATCAAACCCTTTCAAAATATTATATTCAAAATATAAACCCCAAGAAATAGCTGGAATTAGATCTTTGGAAATCTTGGTTTTTATGTTGCATGATATTTACAGAACAAATCCAGAACAAATCCAGTGGAACTAGCTGGGAATTTAGAGAGAGGTTTTGTGGATGGTGTGAAATTTGGGAAGGCTGAGTAAATATTTGAAGTGAATATTTTCTACTCTCGAGAGCAGCCTAAAAAAATAATTTCTTATTATCCTCTTTGTCTCTGTCTTCTTTTCTAGGAGTGAAAACAAATACTAGTGGAAATGACTCAACTAAAATCCATGATTCAAGTCACTGCTTCACTCTTATTATGCTTGACTTTTTATTGAATTCACTCGAGGCCTCGGAAATCTCCACCCTCTTCCTAACCCATTTACGGCCAAAACACCCTGTTTGGGGATGATCCAGTTTAGTTCTATTAAAATCAAGGTGGTTTCAAGGTCAGTTTAAGTTGGCTGGAAAGTTGAAAAACCACACCCAGAATACAATTGCTCCCACACATCATTCTTCCTATATTTAAACACGGTGAGCTGGTTATGAAAAGCTCAAGAGGTTTTGTTTCTATTTCTAAATGCACCTTCTGGTATACACATAACATTTTATGAACCTCTGAAAACTGGGAATATTTGGTTTCAGAACGCTTAAAATATGTGCAGCTACAATGAGGGAAATATATGAAAGGGGGACAATTTAAGTTGTAGAAAAACTACATAACTTCATTTTGATCTTGCTTTTCATTCGAATAACTGATGCTAGTGTAAAATAATCCTGAACGAGACGTTAAGGTTTATGATAGGACAGTGATTGACATAGGATCACCCAGTAAACTGTATAGGGAATCTGAAAATAGGCCATGATGATACTTGTCCAGGGATTCTCAATTTATTTTGGCCAGTGAGCATATTTGGAATTTTGTGCATTTATTACTTTTACAGAACAGGTGCTTTTTTGTACAGTATTGGCCAGTTACAAAATATCAAAAGGAAGATGGATGAAATTTCTTGGCACTGCCCTGAGTTTTTTACAGGATATCCCTATTAGCTTAACTTACCCCTGGCTAGTCTGAGTAGATGAGCACTTCCAAACAGAGAACTAAACTATAATCATTACCATTTTATTTTATATGATTGCCCTGAGAACAGTGTTTTTCAAACTTGGTAAATTTAAGATGTGTGGACTTCAACTCCCAGAATTCTGGAAATTGAAGTTGATATCTCTTAAAGTTGCTAAATTTTAAAAACCTGCCTCTAGAGTCTATGTGGGCCCTAAAAATATAACTGGAAAGATCATAACTAATATTTTTTAAAGGCACAGGAAAGAAATATCTTAGCAGGATAATAGCACTCCTGGATGCTACATTGGAGACCAAGGCCCTTGGATAACATTATAAACTACAGTGAGCAACCTATCAATGCCGGGAGGTTGCATGATGATTTTGGAGGGCCAAGGACAACATTGGACAAGACAATGATACAAAGTAAGTGGAGCTCATCACACTAGTAGACAGTTTTATTTATTTATTTGTTTATTTGTTTATTTATTTATATTTATACCTCACCTCATTTGCTGGATTTTAATCTTCTCCCTAGTGTGGAAGGTCGATTGTGGATTTTGCTTGCTTGCTTTGGTTTGTTGGTTGATAATTGTGTTAAGCTTATAGAGATTCATGCCATAATATAGAAGGAATTTTCATCCTAGAAGAGATTTTTGCCATCTCATCCTAGAAGGAACCAGACCATTGATTAATTGGGGTGGGGCATTGGTTTGGGGGCACATGTATATCTATCTAAGCTCTAAACCTAGAGATTGCAGGTTGTTATTAGCACCCTGGTGAAGAACTTTGCGAGGGAGATGAGCGGAGCAAAAAGTTGGCCACAAGCAAGATAACATAGAATGCTTGTAGTGATTGTTTCCTCTATGCTTAACTGCATTGGGAGGGGGGATAGGTATACTGTCAATACACTAAAAAGAGTCAATTGACTGGCTCAATTAATCTCAATTGTTGGAAGTCCAAGTCAATGATCCTGATTCTTTAGGACCTCATGGCCTTTAAGGAGGCAGAAATGTGAAGATAGATAATTAAGCATTTGCTCCCTGTTCTCCCTTTATCTGCTACTCTTTATTTTAAACATTACTTATCTGAGATCATTTCCTTCTGCTAGGCACAGACATGCATGGAACTCATGCTCTTAGAATCTCCTAATAAGATGTACGGTAATTCATTAGGTGGGTAGGTTTTGCCTATCCCAAGACAATATTTCCTGTAAATATTTTTATATTATAATGATTAAAATTCAGTCTGAACATTGGGGAAGCTGATGGGAATAGAAACAGGGGAAGATCCCACCATGGTTATTCTTACCTTATTTTCTTGCATGCTTAAACTTGGCTTTAAAATGCCTTGAGGGAAGGTATCGTAAATTTCTTCCCTATAAAATAATTACTTTGACTTCTCAGAAACACTCCATAACTGTCTCTCAATCTTCTCTCAGTTAATGGTAATTGAGGTTTATTTTATTTAATTATCCTTCTAGCATTTTCTATCAATTAGTATCTCCAGTTGAAGCTGGAAAGCTAAGCTGTGACACAAAGTTAATCCAAGAGGAAGGACTCTAAGATGCCATTTGTTTAGTGCCTCTAGGTTTTCTTGGTGTTGTCCATTATGACCTCCCTCTTGACTTTCAAAAATAAGGAATAAGAAGACTAGTTGTTCATCACGTCTAGCTTATTGAAGCTTATACCATACTGATTTCTAGGCTGAGGAAAACAGATGCTTTTGCTAACTTGTCATCATGTCAGTTTACTAGCGATTGTAATTATCTCTTGAAAGTCTGTGGTAGTAGAGTTGTCATCAGAGTCTGAAGACATGTTTTTTTTCTTAGATAATCTTTATGTACCCATTTAATGAGTTTGATTTCCAAGAGTTACCAAATAAGTTAGTTAGGCCTTAATGTTCCATTGAATGGAAACAACTGAGCCAAGAAGAGAGAAGGTTATTATTTGGACATTTTTCAAGGATAGAGTATATTGTCAGTGTGTTTTTGGTATACTGGTAGTATGATGTATGTAAGCTTAGCTATTATGCTGCCACATGGTTTCCTCTTCTTGGATATTCAAGGTGCCACCCTTATAAAATCAAACATATATTTAATTAATAGGTTATATTTCTACAACATGCCTAATTGGGTCAATGGGTGGTGGTGTGGCAGCATTTTATGTAAACACCAAAAGAGGTCAATGGTCTACTCAATCTTGAGGGTTAGTTAATTAGATCTAGTCTTGCATACACTAACCCCACCCTGTCTGGTAATCCTCCCCTATCCCTACAGGGTACCAGGGAGATAACTGTCCCTTTTGATGCACAGTTGGGACCAGTCCTAGAGATCTCCAATGACAATAAAATCTCTCTAGGTATTTCATTGCTGGTAGTTTTGGTTTTAAACTAATCTGCAGTGACAGAAATGAGGGGAGGTAAAAAATAAAATAAAACTATACAGAGTTAATTCAACAGAAGCTAGCTATGATAGTTGCTCTGTCACAATTTCCCCCCATGAGGTCACTTAATTCAGAGACCAGGACACAATACTGTTGAAGCACAGACTGATTGTTATGGTACTGGATGCAGATTATTTTACTGAAACATATTATGTTGCAATATCCAATGAAATACCTGTTGCTATATTCAATCACATTTAAATCCTCAAAATAAAGAAAGGCTGGTTTCTGGCATGCTGTGATGCCAGTCAACAAACCAGACCCCTGCTTTAGGTTATGTTAAAGTGTTAGCAATAAAATACAAGTTTTTGTATATACAATACAAAACCTTCAGTACAAGGAATCTTTTGTGGATTTTTAGTGAGTTTAAGGTAATTTTTTAAAGTTCTGCATTGTTACTTCTTGAAAAAAAAATACATACAATAAATGACTGATACCTGCTGGATCCATTCATTTTTTTCATTTTGTGAAAAATTGGTAGAAAATATATGTGGTACCTTGGAAAAAGCATTTTTTTATTTCAACAATTTCAACAATTAAATATATATTCTATTTTGAGTGTTCCATAGGCTGCTTTCACTGGCCTTTGCTCATTTTTTAAAAAGCTGTTCTATCAGCCAGTTATTGTCTGATCAAAACAAAAAATAATTATCTCCTAGAGGAATCACCATATTGTCTTAGCTTTGCTAAATATAAATAAAAGGCTGCACAGAAGGGTATTTAAATTCAACAACAATCAAGGTATTTTGGGGGGGTATGAAGTAAGTCTTCAACCACTGGAAGATTTGCACAAGTGGTAATAATAGCTTTATCATATTAATTCTTCAAGTTTCTACACTCTGTTCTCTTCTGCCAGAATATCTGTTCAAATCCTGGCAGTATACAAGACACAAATTTGCGCTCAGGTGGATCTTCAAATACAACATGATAAATTTTGTCATTAATTGCATTCTCAAATATAATCCTTTGATGAACTATTGGATTATCTATACTTTCCAATGGATAGGATGGAAGACAAATCACCTGCACAATAACAAAAGCATCAAGGTGTTTCTTCTGATGTTTTTCGCCCACAGAGTAGTTACCCTCAGTTGCCCTGAAAGTGATGCTTTCCTTATTCCACATGAATGGTACCAGCCTGGAGATTTCATCATTGGTGGGATGGTGTCTCATTTCCTTTATCACTTTATTGAAAGGAAATTTAGCAAACATCCTGCTTTGACACCTTATGAAATACCAATGTAAGATTTTTTGGGGGGCTGTCTAATACTAGCAAGATCTCCCAAAAAACTTTATATGAGTAAAAGCTATTTGTGCATAAATTTAGGGTGCTTTTAATATAAACTGTGATTTCTGAGTCTTTCAAATGCATCTGGTTCTGGCAGTAGAAATATTTTTCTTTCCATTATTTTAAAGGCTTCCACATGAAATGTACAACATTTCAGATCAAGAAATCTCTTTTTGAACATATACTAAGGGTAAGGTAATTTTTAAAAAGGTTTGGGATTATCTGTCTTCACAAAACCTACATATGGTAAATATACATTCAGAAAGTATTCATATGAAATTTTGTGAAAATCATGTACAAAATAAAGATAGCATTTTGCAAAAAGTCACTACTTGTATTTATTTTTGTTTACACAAATATTGTGTAAAAAGTAAATTTGAACTCTATACAAATTACCACTAAAGAACAATATTTTAGTTCAGGGTTGAAATGAGGGGTCTTTGGTGACATTGGTTGTTTTCTTGCAGACATTTCATTACCAAACTAGATAGCACCACCAGGGTTAGGGTTAGGGTTAGGGTTAGGGTTAGGGTTAGGGTTAGGGTTAGGGTTAGGGTTAGTAAATATCAGTAAATATCAAGGACACTTCAGTAGAAACTATTAAGAATTTTAGAAAGCCTGTTTCCTTTCTATTACCTTCAGGGGAAGAAATATTTGTTGTATTTATTCAGAAGAGATGCCTCCTTATAGGAATTGTCAACATATATTTTCAACTAGAATAATTAAATTATTGCAGTGTTATCACCAAATTTCATCAACACGTCCTTGCCTTGGCTTTTGCTGTTAAGCAGATCAATGAGGACTCCCAGATCTTACCTAATGTCACTCTTGGGTTCCACATCTATGACAGTTACCTCGATGCAAGGATGACCTACCGCACCACCCTGGACCTGCTTTTCAAATCCCAAGAATTTGTCCTTAACTACAGATGTGAAAGCCAAAAGAATCTCATGGCTATCATTGGGGGACTGGATTGTGTCACATCATTTTACATAGCTGAAATTATAGGATTCCTCAAGATTCCACAAGTAAGCTGTGATGGGGCTGTGGAAAAAATATTGTATATATATTTTGTTGTCATGGAATATTAAATGAGCATCCAAGATTAGGCTTAGGTTTGTGATAGGGTGTTGTGTATGGCTTAAGGTCTATTATTTAAAATTCTTTTCTGGAACTTAAATGCAAAATGCAGGTATCCAGAGTCATTCCATACTTGAGTGAAGATTTGAATATAGTATACAATTGATCTCTTATCTGTCTCTGAAGTAAATTCAAGTAATTCCTTTCTCTATTAATATTTAGAAGAATTCTAGGAAAAAATGTTCCTTGAATGTATTTCATAAGAAATCTAGATAAGAAGCAATAGTTTTGATTTCACATTTCAACAGAATCCTATTCCACTTTCTTATAGCTGACATATGGTTCATTAGCCCAAAAGGAATTTCAGACTAGTAAGCTCTCTTCACTTTATTCCATGGTCCCAAAAGAGGACCATCAGTATATTGGGATTATCCAACTGCTTCATCATTTCAAGTGGACATGGATTGGGATTTTTTCTGTTGATAACCACAATGGAGAAAATTTCCTACGGAAAATGCAGCCCTTACTTTCAGAGAATGGAATCTGCTCAGCGTTCATAGAAAGGCTTTCACAACTAGTTCATATGGAAGACTTCCCAGGAATTTATCAAACATTCTCAATGATTTCCATTAATATGATGAATAGCAAAGCAAATGCATTTCTTGTCTATGGAGAATCCTGGGCAATTATGTGGCTAAGATTGGTTCCGTTTATGCTAGATCCTGAAAACAAGGAAATTGCATTATTTAGAAAGGTGTGGATCATGACTGCACAGATTGATTTCATATTAACTGGATTTCAAGTCAATTGGGATCTCCAGATGTTCCATGGGGCTCTTTCCTTCAATGTTCATTCAACAGAAGCTGTAGGTTTCAAGGAATTTATTCAGACTGTAAATCCTCTTTCAGTCTCCAGAGATGGCTTTCTGTATGATGTTTGGGAGCAATTGTTTGATTGTTCTTTTCCAAAACCAGAATTACAAGAAATGCATAGTAAGCAGTGCACTGTGCAGAAGAAGCTAGAAGATCTTCCAGGGCCTGTGTTTGAAATAGAAATGACTGGCCAAAGCTACAGCATCTACAATGCTGTTTATTCTGTGGCTTATGCTTTGCAAGCTCTATACACATTATATTTCAATACAAAAAAAATATGATTGGTAATAATCCTCATCATCCATATCTACAGGCTTGGCAGGTATTCCTTTTGCATCGGATGCTTTTTTATTTCAATGAGCAGTTTGATATAGAATTCTCTGTGGAAAGTCTTAATATTTTATAAGTGTGGAATCAAGTTAATGATAAGAAACAACCTAAAAATAGGGAGGAATTCCCTGTCAGTGAGAATAATCAAAAGTTTGCCTTCAGAAGTTATGGATGCTCCAACACTGGCGATTTTTACGAAGTTATTGGATAGATATTTGTTTAGAATGGTATAAGGTCTCCTCTTTGAGCAGGGCGTTGGACTTGAAGACCTCCTTGGTCCCTTTCCTCTCTTTTATTCTGTTCTGTATAAAATAGACACCGAAAAAGTAGTTCATTTTGAGCCTTAGCTTTTCTGACTTTTGCAAGTTTGAGCTATTTGCCGATATTCTGCAAATTCTGCATTTTCTGCCCCCCTTCCACTTTTTAAAATTTTTCTTTTTCTCTTTCATTTTATCAGGGAGTATTCTGTGCAGCCAACGTTTCTTTTGAGATCTCTTATTTTTCTCCTCCGTTGGAACTGTGCTACGGTGGGCTTTTATAGAAGACCTCCGAGGTCCCTTTCCTCTCTGTTATTATGTTTTGTATAAAATAGACACAAAAATGTAGTTTATTTTGAGCCTTAGCTTTCCTGGAGAAAAATACAATAGAATCAGGATTCACACACATCAGAAAAAAAATGTCTCATAGTCCTTTGTCTGAAATTGTGTACTTGCCCCTTGGTTTGGCTATCAGAGAAAAGAAAAAAAAAACACCAAAAAATTCACATTGTTTTGTTGACATGTACAATTTGAAGAAAATGTAAAGATCCAAAATTAGGCGCCTGTTTTTAAAGGGGAACATTTCATGATGAGATTTGCATAAGCCCAGTGAGCTATAAACTAATTTTTTTTACAAAGCAGGGGTTTTAACCCACAGCCCAGGTGACCCTATCCAGATCAGTGGGAAAATTCTCAGTACTCACTGTCTATCATTGAAAAATGCTTGAATGGTGACCATTTGACTGCACAATTATATCTTGTGAGAAAAGTAGGTGTCACCGAAGATAGCTTCCTTCCACTATTGGAATTCTTCTCTGGATTCTGCTACTCAGAAAATATATCTAGTATAGGAAAGCAGATGAAAAGTTGCTTTTCCTGACATTTTGCTCTCTTGCACATGACGCAAGATGGTTTCCTCAAATGCTCCAGACTTCTTTCGCCTTTTCATTAAACTAGACCTGCTCAATTCCTGCAATCATCCTTCATATGTTTCATCCTCCAGCCCCCTGTTCATCTTTGAAGTTCTTTGCACTCTTTCCAGACTCTCAACGTATTTTCTTACGTTGTGATGACCAAAAGTGGATGAGATATTCCACGTTTTACCTGGTCTCCCCAAGGCATTATAAAGTGGTATTATATTGATTTTATATCTCTGTGTAATGCAGCCTATGATTCTATTTGGCTTTTTTGGCAGCTGCAGCACAGTGCTGCCTCATATTTAAGATTGTCCACTCTAGGACTCCAACATCCCTTTCACAGATCCTTCTGTATTTTGATGAAGATACTGAAGAGTACTGGGGCTAAGATGGAGCCTTTGGGTAGCCACTACATGGTTCCCGCCGTGAAGATGTAGTTCCATTAAGGAGTACACATTAAGTGTGATTGGTCAGCCAGTTACAAATCTATCTGATTATGAAGTAGTATAACCCACATATTTCTACTTTACGAAAGTAGGTTGTGGTCTACTTTATTAAATGCCTTACTGAAGTTCAAGTCAATTATATCTGCAGCAGGGGTGTCAAACCCATGGCATCATGTTGTCATCACATGATGTACCATGGCTAGCCTGTGATGCATCCAAGCATCGGGCCATGAGTTTGACACCCCTGATCTACAATATTTCACTGCTCTCCTGTTTTGTCACTTGTCAAAGACGTCAGTAAAATTTGCCTGACATGGTCTGTTTTTTTTTCCCTTCAAAACCTTGGGGTATGATCCATTTGAACTCATCTACAGTGGATAGTTTTCTCTTGCCATTTTCTTGCTTATTTTGACTTGCATTCCTCAACTGAATTCACCTCTTTTTTGCGGGGGCAGGGGTAGGTTGGACTGTTTTATGTAAAGACAAATGCAAAAAAAAATAATTAACAGTTCTGGTTTCTCCCTTCTGTTCGACACCTTCTTGCCATTTCTCCCGTTAATGGACCAATTGTTTCCTTGACTTTCTTCTTGTATTTTTTACATGTTGAAATATAGGTTTTTAGTCTATTTTACTTTTGTCGCAAGCCTTAGTTTATTTTGAGCCTTCGCTTTCCTGACTTCATTTTTAGAGGTTTGGGCTATTTGCTGATATTCTGCCTTAGCTATCTTTCCCCTTCCACTTTTTATAGGTACTTGTCCTCTTTCAGGTTATCAGTATTTTTTGCAGGCATGCTGATTTCTTTTCAGATCTCTTATTCTTCATCTGCATTGGAATTGTGCTAGATTGGGCTTTTATAATGTCACTTTACAACGTTTCCCAAGCTTCTTTGGTTGTTTTCCCCTTGAGAATTCTAATATATGGAATCTCTTAAAAGCTCTATCTAAGTATATTGAAATCAGCTCTCTTGAAGTCCAAGACTCTAGTTTGACTGTGTTCTATTGCATCTGTTTGCATAATATTAATGTCAGCATTCCAAGGAAGCTTCCCCATTATTGGTTAATACTCAGAGACAGACTCTATCCAAGGAAAACTTTTATTGGAGAAATCATGCTGGCACATCCGAAGGAATTCTGAAACTAATATTACTGTATTCCTTCCACCAAAAGAATCTTATACCCAACCCCATCCACACATCATAAATCACATTGTCCAATTACACTCCTGCACCTGGCGCCCATTCTTCTTTTGCCAGCTGCAGAATCCAACAACCTTGACTTCGGTCAACTATTTGTTATGACTAACTTTCTAGTCACTATTACAGACTCCCCTCTAATTCCTATGCTAGAATAATGACATTTTAGAAGTAACAGGAAGATGGCTGCACTATAACTATAAAATACTTCTAATACTGACAATTAAATTTCAGTATTGCATGATCACTCCCACATAACATTCCTGTAACCTTAGCATCTCCTTTCATTTCATCTCTGCTAGTGACAATTAATTCCAGTGTGGCTGACCCTATAGTTCCCTTCTCTACCTTTTATCATCTTTAGATATCAATAAGATTTACCATTTCAGTTAAATCACCATATGCCAGATCCCTAAATTGATCCTGCCATTCAAATGAGAGAAGGGGGAGATCTCGACTGTAATTCTTTCTTCCTACCTTTGTCAACTGTTATTTTATAACCTCTCTTTCATTCTGTTTCAAGTAGCTCCATTCATTTCTTCAAGGAATTTCTTTTAACAATTCAGCTGGAGAAACAGTGTTCCTGAATGAGAAAGGGGAAGCAATGGGTGGATTTGACATCACCAACTTGATCACTTTTCCTAATAGATCCTTTCAGAGAGTTAGAGTTGGAGAGATGGATCTACAGGCTCCAAAAGGAAAGGAATTATTCATTGATGAAGATCTAATTGTCTGGCACCCAGCTTTTAACCAGGTATGAAATTACTGAATCAGCAGTGATTGATCCATTATGATCCCAAATTGAATACAATCTGGTTACAAATCTGATATCTGTTTTTTTTTTTTAATAAACAATGGCATATTCTTTTCAAATGTTGTTGATGATCAAACATCTGCCAAAAATTACAAACTGTTGTAAATATCTCCAATTTCAACAGCTTTTATGCTTTTCATCAGGTTCTTCCACTTGCTAGATGCAATGACCCTTGTTTCCCTGGATCCTGGAAGAAAGGGGTTGAGGGAAATCAGTTCTGCTGCTATGACTGTGTTCCATGCCCTGAAGGGAAGATTTCAAATCAAAATGGTAGGGTAGAAATTCTACCACATTTCATTAGATTTAAGCAAACTTCAATAAATGACATGGGTGCATAAAAATAATGTGATTTTCAATAATTTGGAAGGCCTAGATAACAAATTCTTTGATTTTCCTTCCAGATATGGATGACTGTTTTCAATGTCCAGAAGATCACTATCCAAATAAAGAAAATAAAGGCTGTATCCTGAAACCAGTTGTGTTTCTGACATTTGAAGAAACCTTAGGAATTGGTTTAGCTTCAGCAGCCCTTTGTTTCTTTTTGTTGACATCTTGGGTACTTGGAACATTTATTAAATATAGAGATACTCCCATTGTCAAAGCCAATAACCGGTCCTTAACCTACACTCTCCTTGCCTCTCTTCTTCTCTGTTTTCTCTCCTCTTTCTTCTTTCTTAGCCGGCCTGGTGAAGTAATCTGCCTTCTCCGACAATCAATGTTTGGCATCACTTTCTCAGTGGCCATTTCTAGTGTATTGGCCAAAACCATCACTGTCATTGTGGCTTTCATGGCCACTAAACCAGGATCTCAGATGACGCTCTCTCCTTCAGATTCATGAACCGATCAACCAGCTTTCTAATCATGATCAACATTAAGTGAGGTCAGAAGCTGGGAAATCTGTTTTGAGCAAAAGACAGTGCAGCATTTTTGTACAGCAGGAGAAGCAAACTTTGTGGTGTTCAGGGAAGCAAACTTTGTGGGCTCATTCTAAGACATTCTAAAACAAGAGATGAAAGGCAACAGTTACCCAGATGTTGCTGAAAATCTTTGGCAACCTGTCTAGTAATAATGGATGAGTTTAAAAGAGTCTCATTTCTCTCTATAATAAACTATGGTTACAGCTCCCTATCACAAATCAAGACTGAAGCTGGAACATAACATTTTGCATCAGCTACTATTTTGTAATGCAGAAAATAAGACTAGCTCTTCCATGACCCAATGAAACAGATTGCGATAAGTGGGGAATTGAGTCAATGCTTCCAACATCTGGAGCAGCAGCCACCTTACATGTTTCAATGTCTCCTCATTGGAAAGCGTGGACTTCAGTTTCTCTCTGTTCTAAGGCCGTGCCTTAAATATTGCATTGCTATTTTCAAAGATGATACAAGAACCAAGTTTCATCTTATTGCCTTATTATTAGCAGGTTTGCTTTGCCGAAAAGGCAGTCGTGACTTATTCTCTTCTTAATAAAACATTAGCATAGGTCTATTGAGTTGCAATTAACCTCTTTGTCATGGCTTGTCTCATTTTAGAGTGAGGAAAATAATGAAAGCATTTAAATCAATGTGTCAGAGTTGCATTTGCAATCATAATCGGTAGCAAAAATGCTTAAGTTAAAAATGGAATACAGGATCTAAAGACTCTGGGAGGGTAATTACATAATTTGCCCATTGATCTCTGTCCATGTGAGTGCAAGTGTAAGTGACACAACAGACATGAAATAAGTCACTCTGCTCATCTTCCAATCTATCGTACAACAATTAACAGAAATGCAAACACACCAGCAGGTGCACTGATGAAAGTAAAGCATATTTAGATCATGCAAGGTTAGAGAGGAACAGCTAGAAAGCAGCAATAGCAACAGGAAGAAACAAGAACAACAATGGGGAAAGTATTGCAAACTTTTAAAGATCTTACATGAGTTATAAATACATAATATCTGTCCTGTTTAATTGAAGCAAGGATCCAGCTGACTTAATTTCCAACTGTGATTTTGTGTGCATGTGAATTCAAGTCAGTTTTTGACTCTTAAGACCTGCCAGACAAGTCCCTACAGTTTTCATGGCAAGGTTTTTCAGAATTGGCTTGCCATTTCTTCCTTGTTCTTAAGGCTAAGAGAGAATGACTGGGCCAAGATCACCCAACTAGCCTTGTAAGTAAAGTGGGACTAGAATTCACAGTCTCCCAGTTTCTAGCCTTCACTATTATACCAGTCTGGTTCTTTGTAGCACCTGCAGGACTTCAGGTAAACTATATGCATCACTCCTCTTTTATTGTTCATTAACAATTGCAGTGTGAATCTCCTTGGAGCAGCAAGCCTACCAACAAATCCCTTGATCACTGCCAGACTCTCTGTTCCATCTGATTTATATATTTTTTAAAAAAATAGTTTTCTTTTTCTTTCTCATTAACAAAATAACAATCAAATGGAAAGCAGGCCATACATAGTTTTAGAAATTGGAACAAGAAAGTGGTTAAAGTTCAGTGCTCTGGTCAAAACTGTGTTCAATTGTCCAGGCAAAAAGAAAAAATGAAAGGTCAAAATTTCTAGGAAGCTGGAGGGGTTAACAGGAAGCAATCTGCCTTCTGATAAGTGGATGTTTTGTGTCTGACTACACTCCATCAAGGGAGAAATTCTGAAAGAGCTATATATCATTCCAATCATGTTCATCAGTTTGAAACAAGAAAGAAGGGTCAGTGTGAGTAGTGTATATGTAAACCACAGTTGACACTAGACAATTTCTTCTTCTGAAACCATGGCAACCACGAGCGCTAGATACAATATTTTCTAAATGAAAGTTTGGATTCTTGAGATTCTAACAGGACTCCACGGAACCCCTAAAAGGAAAGGCTGGGGGTTGTGCAGTTTTCAGACAGTCTCAATGCACCTGGGTCTCCTTTGCTTCCGATAATAGCAGAATACATACAAAATCCGGCAGGTGAAGATTTTCTCTCGTGTGGAAAGCATGGAAAACACTACCTAAAGTTTGTGACTGAGATGACCTGAAGCAAAGGAAGAGGTTGCACGAGGCCTGCTTTTTGCAGAAGAGTGAATCCACACTGCTTTGAAAGAAGAAAGAGCACAAACAGTTCCTTTGGTAGCTTAAATGGGACCAAGAAAGTCTTACTACTGGAAGAATATGAAACTTTTCAAATGATGGAGCACCTGTCAGCAGGCCAAAGACAAAGTTATTTAGTTTCTCTGCCGGTAGCTAGTTATCAGCATTTGAAGAATAGCAGGAAATACTTCAAACCATCCCTGACATTCTACCTGATGGCAGCTCATTAAAATCACAAATTACACATTTTCAAATTATCATCCCATTCCATTATTTAAACAATGCACCGTTTTCTGCTAAATGTTTTCAGGATTGAGTAATATCCATCAATTGAGTATGCATATTACACTTTAGCCTAGAAACTAAGAGGCGGCTCCTTCTCTATGTTAGAAACCTTAAAAAAGCATCATCTAGAGAGATGAGGTATGTTGCAAAAGGCTCAGAGAAATTCCATACTGTCAGGGGGAGAAGGGAATAATTGGGAATGCAAAACTTTCCCAGTGTGGACTGAGCTTACTTAGTGGGTAATATGGTTGACAGGATTTGCAAGGAGGTGGAAAAAAGAAGACTTCCTACTCGTCTTCTCTTTTTAGTTTTGACCCCTATGGAGATAAATTGCTGAATTTAATGGATCCTTAATATGACTGGAAGGAAACTTTTTATTTTGTTCTGTACTTGGATTTTCCCCAAAAGAGCAGATGAATAGTGCGGAATAAAATCATCATGCTATAAAAAAGATGTTGAGACTCCAGAAAGAGTGTAGAGAGCAACCAATATGATACGATGAACGGTTGCAGGAACTGGGCATGGCTAGTCTAGTGAAGAGAAGGACCAGGGGAGACATGATAGCAGTGTTCCAA
>JANHGC010006480.1:20122-34030 GCA_027560395.1 Boaedon fuliginosus | reverse complement strand
TTGCCGCCTCGAGTTCCCCTATCGGGTGAAGAGAGGCGGGGTATAAATTTAATAAATAAAATAAATAAATAAATAAAATGTTTTTTGAGAAATTGGAAAAATTGTTCAGCAACGTTTCATCTTTATGAAGTACATAGCTTTAATATAGCAGAAAAGTGGATACTATGTTATTAAAATTGTGAGAAATAGGATAATCTGAAAAATTAAGGAAATAATAATTAGTTTTGTAAAGTCCTTCAGTTTATTATTATTATATTCAAATATAGTCCCAGTTTCTGAAGTGATTCTCTGTATTCTATTTTTAACAAAATAGGTGTATTCATTTACTAAATATAAGCACTGAAGGCCTAACTTTCAGTAAGATATATGGCCATTCATTTATAATCTACTTGTCAAAGAGTGCATATCAATATCCATGCAAATAGATACAGACAAAATTTGACAACAGGAAATACGCTAAATATAGCTATTTAAAATTTCATGTTGATCCTTCAGACTAGAAGTGTATTCTATACACTTCCAAACTCTGTTTTAATAATGCCACATGGAGAAGGCAGGTATTTATTTGATTTTGTTAGGATTTCTTTAGGATGATTTTGTTGCTTATTTATAAATTTTGTTTAAAGAAAAAACAATACCATATGAAAATTATAGAGATGAACCATAGTTAACCATAGTGCCCCTCGGTACACCCATGTCACACCACTCTTGCGCGGCTTGCACTGGCTCCCAGTAGGCTTCTGGATACAGCCCCAGCCCTCTGGAACGATCTATCTCTGGAGCTATATAGAACTATATAAATATAGAACTATATAAAAATAATAAGAAAGGAAAAGCGGAAATGACAAAATGTGAGGCACACAGAAAAGAACAAGAGAAATAAAAACTACTGACTTCAAACATTCCTGAAAGATGGTCCTTTCTACTATTCCTCATCAAGCTGAATTCAGGGGGAAAAAGTACTTTGGCTGTTTCTAATCTTCTAATTACCTTCCTTTTTTAATATGATCTTTTACAGTTTTTATTCTCCCTGTACTATTCTTACTTGATAATATTGCTGTATGAATTAGGCATCCAATCATGTAAGTAGATTTCCATTGTGACACACAGAACTAACTTTTGACCCAAGTCTAATTTAATTGCAAGTGTAGCAAAAATATCAGTTACTGGGTCATCATGATGAACCTGCTATCACTACACTCTTCTTTGCTAGCATTGCAATCTTTGGAGAAAGATTATAAAGCTGGGCAAATGAATACCCAGGAACCTCCCTAATAATGGTATAATTTTCCCTAAAAAACCATAAAAAGAATTATATTAAAAGTTTAATAAAACTACCAGCTGGCTCCTTTTGATGTAAAGACTCTGTCTCCAAAAGGAAAGGAATGAAAAGGACGAATTTTGTTTCATGTAGCCAGGGTGTCATTTGTTCTCTGGCTGGAGAAATCCTACATTACCGGGCCAGTAGCTAATATACTGAAAATCATCTTCATCTGTCTTTTATAAAATATGATATGTATAAAGAAAATAGCTGAATTCATTTTCAGGTGGCAGCATGTAATTGCTACTAGGATAAGAAGCAGGGTTTTTTTTTTTAAATAGTCCTTTATCCTTTGCAGGCCTCAAACAATGGTTGGCTTGCCATGAATGACATCTAGGACATGTAGCACAATTGGCCGAAGATCACCCTCTAGTCAAGGTGCCAGTTTCAGCTGGGTACAGCATAAGTGGGGAAGGGCAGCATTTTCACTGCAGGTGTGATACAGGAAAAGCAGAGTTAAATCTTTACAAATAGTATTTGGAATAAATAGGCAGATAGTGTGCATTCTATTGGGTTGGACAAGTTGAAAGATATCTCTTTTTCTAACACTTCTTTGTAATAAAGGTAGATCTAGATAATTGCATTACTAATGGGAATATTTAAGCATTGAGCAGAAAGATAAGCAGTAAGCATCAGTGTATTTTGTGAAAGGTATCATAATATTTCCTTTCATCTGATACCACATGTCCAGCATTCTTTAGTAGGTCTGAGGGTTCTTCTGGTTCAATAAAGGCTTTCCTTAGTGATGCTGAATATCAAGAATGGCTGTTAGTATAGAACAGCAAAAAGCATTTTGTGCAATGCAGAATAATCTCTTCAGGAGGCACTTGGGCTGATTTTATAAAACCAAACAAGTGTAAGTCTTAACAACATCTGTAAAACTTGAAAAAGAACATCTGAAAGATGATAGGCAGTAATTACTTTACAGCAGAAGCAGGCAGCCTCTTGGTGCCCACTTAATGTATTTAATAGCCAGAGGTGGTACTAAGCAGACCTCATTGTGAGTGAAGCCATCAAGAACGATGAGAAAAATTATTTAAAATTATCAGGAAATACTAGTTATTTTTAATTTACAATAATAATGACCTAGGCTAAATGACATAGTAGTTACCATTCCTATATTTAACTCCATACTCCTTTGTTAGGAAGTATTGAAATGTTATATCCCAATAATTGAATTTATCACTGACTGCCTCTCTCCTTGTATTGTATAACTTCCTGTCTAATTTCTACTATTTTCCTAGAACAGGGTTGTCAAACTCGTGTTGTCATGGCGTTGTCATGTGACGTATCGTGACTTTTTTCCCCTTCGCTAAACTGGGTGTGAGCATGACCAGTGCGTGATGCATCTGGCCCATGGGCCATGAATTTGACACCCCTATCCTAGAACATTACTTCAACTCATATTCATTTGAAATTGTCTATCTTTCACTGTCTCAGGTTAAATCTATCTTTGAACCTATATCTATAAAAGAGAGGTGTTTGTATGTGCTCTATACAAACTTGCATTTCTCCACCAATTTACCTCAACTTGGCAGATGGGGAACAAAGCGTAGTAAGATCAGCACTATCGAGATCTCCAAAGGGTAGGGGACCTTCCCCCCCCTTTTGGGGGGGGGGCAAAGAGGATACTCTTCAGTAACAAGCAGCAACTCTTTACTGAGCATGTGTGGTTTTGGCGCTCTCTACTGAGCATGTGCAGTTTTCAAACTGACTGAGGCACCATATTCAAACCACTGAGGTGCTATGTTTTATACATATAAATTCCAGATTTACCCCAGCGGCGATGGGCCCAAGACACACGGAGAAGCCCACCCCACCAAGTAAGGTCGCCTATGATGTTGGAGGGGGCGCTGGGACTTAAGAAGGCCCACAAACGGCTGTGGCCCAGTGCCCCAGTCAAGTCCTGGCTGCCTTTCCTCAGAGCCGGCCCACAAACTCTGTGGCACAAATATACTTCTTTTTTAAAAACAAAAAAAACATGAGCAAGGCCGGGTAATCAGCTAGTAATAAATGTTGCCTCCAGGACATCTCCAGCACATAATATGCTCTAGTATCATTCACTTAGAAGGCTGAAGCAATATAAAATTACCAGATACTGAAATGATGAGAAGCAGAAAGCTTATTTTCAGTGTGAAAGGAAGGTACTGGAGACTTCCTAGGATCCTCTACTAAGTATTTCCAAAAGTTTTGATGATGCAGTAGCAGCAATATTCAGCATTACTAATGAGTACCATAATTGAAACTGAAGAATTATTTTTACAAACTCTCAAAGCTATTACAGACTGCTGGGCATAAAACATGCAGCTATTTTGAAAGCGTTCAAACTTCAACATAATCATTTGACACATTGTCAAAGTAGCTGCAGTTGTGCAATCAGGCAAGCTATTATTTACATTCAAATTTACATTTAACCTGTTTTCTTGAATTGAACATAGTATACTTTCTTGATAATAATATTTGGAGCAATGATAATCAAGATATTGTATATGGCATCAGAATAAAAGAAGTTACACAGTTGTTTATTTCATCAAATTGAATTCTAATTCCTTCTCATGATTGGGCTTGCTATAGAACCAAAACCTAAACTAGGAAATTTTAAATGAGCATCTAATGAAATTGATTTGCTTCATCTAATCTTATCTTCCAGTTGTACTTATCTAGTAATAAGAAGAAAATAAAAAAGACTTTGTCGGTGGGGAGCACAGCTTTTGGTGATAAGTCCTATTACTTGTGCTTTGTATATTAAAGGAATTAATGTTTTCCATCTGAACACTTCACTGAAAAGTGTGCTGTGTATCTGAGCAGCCCATTCCTTATTTAACACTCATGTTTCTTCCAGTTTCTTCATTGTTTCCATAAAAGTAGCTTACAAAAACATATGGGAATAATTTTGCTACTTAGATGAAAGGTCTTGTACAAAGAAAGATAAACTCATGTTTTCTCCATTCTTTTTTTTTTTTGTCCAGTACCCAGCTGCCTTAATGAATTTGGGAGCTATTCTTCATCTCAATGGTAAACTTTTGGAGGCTGAATCAAACTATCTTCATGCCCTTCAGTTTAAGCCGGATGATGTCATCACGCAATCAAATCTTCGCAAACTCTGGAATATTATGGAAAAAGAAGGCTTAAGAACAACCAAAACATAATGCAGGGTTTTTTAAAAAGTGTTGTTGTTTTGCAAAGTATTTAGGAAAAAAAATAAAAATCTAAAATAACATTTGGAGCACTATTTTGTTGAGTGCACTTGCTAACTAAGCTGTAATTGTCAAAGGTTGCTGCTGCTGCTAGAAGAACCCTACAGAGCTGCATTTTGATGTTTCAAATTGAAAATGAGAAAAGTGTAGAATCTTTTTGATAAGTTTCATGAAGGATTTAATAATTGTTGCCAAAATCCAGAAAATTAAAAACAACCTGAAACTGGAGCACCTGAAAGGGACCCACTTTAGCATATTCACTAGGGCATATTAGTCATTCCCCCTTTGGTCATTTTTATGTGGTTTCTGGTAGAAAAGTCATGTTGGCCTACTGAGCATCCTTCCAGTCAAACTAAGAATTTAGAAGAGGATAACGACTGGCTTAAATTTATTTTCTTAGACTGTAATTCATTAAATGTATACTGAAACTAAATGTGTTTGCTATTTGTCTTGATATTGTATAACTCCACAGACCTGCCTATTGAGTTAATTTACATACTAGCTCAACTATTTGTTAGTTTTTTTTAAAGATGTGGTTTCATGTCTAATCTTCACCGGCAAAGACATATTGTTAACCTGTTTGGTTGACTGGCTGGCTGGCTGTGAATTATCCTCTGAAAGTGTAGAAACAAGCAACAATGAAGGCGACTTGGAATGTAGAATTAACCATATACAATAGTACTGAATGAAGTAAATGAAGAGTTAAGGCAAGCTCTCTGTCATCTTCTTGTAATCTACTATGCTCCAGAGCCTGAATAATCAATTACTTTTAAAAGTACGACTGGTTCCTGAACCTATACTGTACAATAAATGCTTCTATCTTTGCTTTGCCCCGGTTGAAAACAGGAATGATCTGTGCTTTAAGACAGAAGCTATCCACTAGGTAGGAAAAGTGAACCTTGATCACGACTTCAACTTTATTATGCTTTGTTGCTTTAACCAGCTTGCCTTACTTCCAAGATCAGATCAGAGTTAAGCTGGAGACCCATGTCCATAATAATGAAATGTAAATTATGGATTTAGGTTTGTTCTTATCAACAATAGGTATTTATTGAAAAAAGAAATCCATTTATGTACACACATTTTAAATATGAATTGGGTAGACATATGAAGAAGAAACAAGAATTTTCTGCCTGTTAGTACATTGAAAGCAAAGGATAGAACAGTGTGGGTGAACATGTTACTAACATTGTTTTTGAAAATATGCAACACTTGTAGCATGATTGCATCTGTGGCTTGACTATATAATGCATCGTGCATCAAGCATACACAAAGCAAACTACTATCTCCATTAAACTGATACCCAGGTTGCCAGTTCGTTTAAATATACTTTCAAAACATGTTGTCATTGGATTAACAACAAATTTGTAGGCATGCATTTGGTAAATGCATTTTTGAAATGTTAGCAGCAGGATTTACCAGCTGTTTGTGAAAAATAAACTATTGCGCTATCTACAAAAAACTAAAAGAGTTTAATATTTTAAATAAATATTTAGTGAATCCACAATATGTTAGACTAAAAGGAATTATGTGATTGACAATAGCTGCCAATTATTTTTGCATTTATTTAACTATTTATAGATGAAGAGAAAAATTAGTGCAGATTCTAACCTAATTCTACATTCTTTTCTTTGGTTTAATATTTCAACTTATTTAGCCTAATTTTTATGATTTGCATAAAAGCATTATTTAAAAACTAGATCATTTACCAATTCCCGTTATTATTAACTAGACAAATGACACTATAATTTCAAAATGACATATATACCCATCAGTCATTTTTATATCAGTTTGACTGGCACCAAAGAGCTACTGTAGACATATCCAAGGGCTTGCTATGGCTGGCTTAATTTTTCATCTGTGAAATACGTAGCCAATTCTGAATTCATACTTAAAGCCACTTTGAATTAAAATGGGTGGTTGTTTCAGAAAAAGAGAGCTAGTTATGTGATCCTTTATAGCACTATATCCTGCAACATCTATAGATTGAAGGTTAGGTGTCTCTAAGAATCCTCTCTATGTTTAAAAAAAGTGTATTGAATATCATTCCATTGTTATTACTTTGGAACTAATACATTGTTGGAGGTTTTTATTTTCCAACTGTAGCAAGTAGTCATTAGCTAGGATTCCACAACTGTTGCTAGTCTTCTTGTTGCTTTTCATGGTGTGCTTTTAAATGTTTAAAGAATGTATTGGTGTTTAGAAGGAAACAGGAACACATTTATTCTGTGCATTTTAGTCACCCCAGTTTTCTATGTAGACATATTAAGGAACAATAGACTATTTTCTCAGCATAACCACAATTTATGTCATCCTTGGTGATACTCTGAGCTTGTTTGATTTTCCATTAGGAGTACCATTGTTGGAAACATTTTATTATTAGGCACCATCTTTTAATTTCTGTTTTCTTACATTAGCCTATTTTATTTTAGAGCTTTGTGCAGATGAGTGACCTTTCAACTTTTTCCTTCCAGGTGCAGTTCCAGAAACTGTTTTATGGGATAGAAAAAACTAAAATGTTAACCAGTGAAATTCAACATTTTCACTGTTATGCATTCAGATATGGATAAAATGCAATGTTAGCTACTGTCTATTTAACTGAACAATGTACTGTTGCATCATTTTCTCAAAACTGTAAAACCAAATGCTGTATTAATGATGAAGATTGAATTTTTAGCATCATGCTATGCATGTATACTCAAGAGTAAATCCAATTCAATTCCGTGGGTCGAACCCCCTGGAATTGTGTATAAGATAGCAATTTAACTGTATTAGTATGACATTCTGAAATGTTAAACTTCAGCATCAGATGCAAGGTCAACTTCCTAGTTGTAACATCTCACTTTTCATTATACCATCTCCCTTTTTATTCTTAATTACATTTCTTATACACTAGATTTCCATGAAGTTGCACAGGAGTTTTGCTTGTCTCAAATCGAACAATGACAAATTGTTAAAATAAAAGCTTGTTTTTCCATGCATTTTCAGTATAGGGTTAGGCTTTATATCTCTCAATTTTCAAATAAGTTTAAAATTGTTGTCTCTGCTCAGGGATTTGTGGTGGATATTGCAGACAGTGCTTAAAAATAAGAGCACAAATTTACTAAATTAAATTTTTATTTTTGGAGAAAGCATATTTGTATAAATTATCAAGATTTGTAGGGTTTCCTTTTTGTAGAAATAATTGTTTATGTGCCAGATAAGAAAATCCACTTTGTTTTCAGTAATAAATGATTGATAACAAATACACCGAATTCACTCTCATCTGTTATTATCAACACCTGATTAAGTTTTATTGAATATACTGTATACTATCATAATAAGAAAATAATAGCATGTTTACTTTTATTGAAAATGGCTGAATTGACTGTACTCTATTAAACCATAATATAGTTTATTTGATTTTAGTTTATAATTATGTCTGAACCCTCATAAACTATTTTCTGCAATTTGGAATTATGAATGAACATGTGAGCATATGACATATGACAAATCATGGTTCAAACAAAGCACTATTTATAAACTCTGTTACACACTAGCAATTGTGCTAGACAATGATATTTCTCTGCATATCTGAGAATCTCAAGTCTTTAGTGCTGTCTCTTACATGTTCCTCACTGTTTCCTGAAACAGATAGAAGATTTGTCCCTTATTACACCTCGGGGAAGAAACCCCTGAATATTAGGGATTACTTGTTCACAAGATTCTGGGCAGGCTTCTTAATTCAGTGTTTCAGAAAATAGACAGCTTTAATTATGATTTAATTCTATGTCAAAATTGTAAAAGAAATATGTTCTCCATTAATTGAGATGAGGAAATCCAGTGGATTTAATTTATTTTTTAATTGAGGAGATCCTTGTGATCCATTCACTGATGAGGTGAAAACATCTTGGTATAGCTCTAATTGTAACACAGAGATCCTTATTTAGTTTGGGGAAAAAACCTTGGATTTAACCCCTATCTTTCATTTAGAATTTTAGAAGAAGGAAAAATGAAGACTACCAATATATTTTAATGTAATGCCTGGAGCTAAAGCATATGATGATCAGTTTTAGTGTTAATTTTTGCTCTATGAGATTTCCAAACAAAGTTTTTTGTTTGTTTTGTTTTTCCATGTAGGTGTGAAATGACAAACTTGTCTTTGGATGATTATTATTATTATTATTATTATTATTATTATTATTATTATTATTATTCGGTTTTTGATCTTTCAGAATATAATTGATAAAAATAAGTGCAATAGTACTGTATTTAAAGGGATTTGCAACATATCTGTTAGAATGTCATTATGACAATATACAATAGAACCTCGGTTCGCGAATGCTTCTGTTCGCGACCAAATTGGTTCACAACCTAAAAAGCCACCCAAGTTTTGAATCGATTCACGACTCAAAACTCTGGTGGCGAACAAAAACGGCACGGAAAGATTCCCTATGTGCAGTGAGTGTTGCTTCAGAATGCAACCAAATCGGTTTGTGACTGCAGTCCGGGAACGGATTGCAGTCATGAACTGAGGTTTGACTGTATCTGAAATAAACAGTGCTTTTTTTCTGGCAGAATGCACCGGAACGGAGTTCCGGCACCTTTTTTTTCTTAGACTTCTTTTGTATATTAATATATCTATGGTGCACATGCACAATACGACGGAGTTCCGGTACCTTTTTTTTAGATCCGGTACCTTTTTTTTTTAGAAAAAAAGCACTGGAAATAAATATACAACAACAACAACAACAAAAAGTTTTACTAAATAGATATTCATTCAAAGTGGTCAGAGAATGAGTTGCTTGGTATAATTACATGCCAGGATAGCTAAATAGTTTTGTTTTTTGTAATCTGAAATAGAATTTCTTTTTTTTTTCATTTGCTTCACACTATCCCTTATCATTCTTCATTTTTATGTTTATTGTTAAAATACTAAAATAGAAAGTAGAGAAAAAAGCAAGGTGATACAAAAAAGTGAACCTTTTACATCTGAATTAAAAAAACAGAAAAAAGAAAAACACATTTTTAGTAATATGTCCCCCTTTCCTTCTGTTTACATTTCCAGCACTGAGCCACAGGTTAGATAGTTAAACATTACATCAAACATCAGTAATTGTTAGCTTCCTTATGAGTCTTAAAAATCAAATTTCAGAGGTCTAAATCTGTGACATATTGTATACAAGGGAGCCATTTCTGCTTGAATTGTTAAACGTCTATTGTAGACATACAGTATATACTGTCAGTTTTGCTGTTGCAGCATATTATCCAATGTTAGTCACCTATCTGATAGCATAGGCAAGATTTCTCATTTTAGTATCATGTACAAAATGAGTTGACTACCTCCCTCCATTGTACTATCTTTGGGGCTGTATTTTATTCTAATAGAAAGCCAAAAATCATAAACATTTTGAAGCAATAAGTCCTGGTTAAAGCTCCCTCACGCAAAGGAAGGCTATTCTTGATAGAAGTGCTAATTCTAGTGTGTTTTGAGGGGAGCTTTCCTTGGGAAGATCATGTCTGACCCTAATAACATTTGATCATGTTAACTTGCTAGTAGAACTGAGCTGTTAATGAATCAGAATCATTCATGCCAGGCCAATAAAGCCAATTATTTTGAAGGGGAAAAAAAGGTAAGCACTCATCAGCATTCTTGAGATGATAATCAATCAAGTCTGCCCTTCAAAATATTCATCTCATGACTAGATACTACATGGCAGGCATAGCAATCGGACTTTTTTTGTGATGTTGTAAATGGGTATCTTTTCTTTTCCCAGGCAACTGTCATAATCAATCAAGCATCTCATCATTAGCCAGCCAGTCAGAATATTGTGATGGTTGTCTAAAAAGAAACTCTATGCAACTTTGCAGGAAACAATACAGTACTAGAATAGATATTCTATCAGGACATTTCAGAAATGTAATACTATATTTTGCCATAATAGGAACATCCAAGACAGTCCCCAGAGAATGCAATTTTTTTTTAAATAAAGATAAACCAAATTCAGAATAAATTTTATGCAGATAATAAATTTCCTGTTCAGCGTATAAACCTCCACAAAAAAGTCCCAAAGTGTGAACCAAAATCACTAAGGGTCACTTGTATATAAATAAAAAAGTTCCTATGTTTGTAGCAGCAGAAGAAAAAAATTTAAGGGTATATACTGTAGTTTGTCATACAAGTCCACTGAATGATTACTACTCCTTTCTACAGAGGTGATTCTTGCCTTAGGATAATAATGGTTCAGGTATTATTGATCCATTCCCTAATAGTTACGATTATTTATGGTGGGCATAATTATATTCTGTTGCACTTGCTGGAAGAAGGAGTGGGAGGGGGACAAGAAAAAGAAGGAAGAGAGAAGGAGACTAGGAAAAACAAATTAGCAAGTTCTATGTGATAGCTTCTGGGGTTCCTTTGGTAGTTTAGGATTCATAAAGTCCAAAGCCTCTTTCATCCTTCCGGATGTGTTCAGTTACAACTTCCATAATACCAAGTTGCTTACTGAAAGAAGTTTTTGGAGATTGCAGTCCAGTGCATTTGAAGAACTTCAAATGAAAGGTGACAACAGAGTCCTTGGACTTCCCTGAACTTGGTTGTTTCATTAGTTAACTAAGTAATATCAACAATGCTTGTGAATGTGGGGTTTCCTCCTTAAAAAAGCAAACAAGAAAATGAAAGCCAGGACACATCTTCTCCAACAGCCAACACAACTTGGGATCAATACCAGACAGTCAAGCAGAAAGCAATATTTTATTAAGGAACTACGAAAGAGACATACTGTCAAGCAGGCAATCAAAAAGAAAACAATAATCAAGGACCAATAAGGAAAAAAAGTAATCTCTCTCTCTGTCTCTCTCTCTCTGTCTCTCTCTCTCTCTCTCTCTCTCTCTCTCTCTCTCTCTCTCTCTGTCTCATCAGTTAATATTTCATGTATTTTGTCTTTGCTGCATCTTCCTCTTTAAGAATGTAGAATACAGTCTTATTCTATTTTAAAAGACAATTCGAAAATTATAAGATACATAGGATAGGTTTTTTTCTGCTCATGGACAACCTCTGTAGATGAAAGAGGAGAGCCTATCTCATAAGCATCCCAACTGTTAGTATAGTAACAATGAAGCTTCATTTTTGCTGCTCCAACCACATTAATATCAAAAATAGGATGAGCAGGGACAAAACACATCGTTTTGGAACTGTTGAGTCAAAGCTTCAGTCTCTTGGAAAATTACAACTTCCTTGCAAGTATTCAAAGAGACAACAAATCTAATGAAAAATAAGAAGAAAAGGAAAAAATGGAAAAATGTGCTCCTCCTATCCTATCAGCCTAGCAAGATGAAGTTTGAGTTCCAGCTCCACAGATTGTCCTACCCATTTGTATTATGGTTCTACCGCTCCTAAACTCAGTGGGTTATTTTTGTGTCTATATATTTTATGGGAATATCTATTGCATTCATATGCAGACATTCAAATATATTCAAAATTATTTTGCATAGTTTCCCAGGAGAGAAACCTTTTGTTTCAAGGGCAATTCAATTAATGTGGAATTGTAGCATTGTGTATAATAATCTTGGGGCTAAATAAGTTCTTTTTCCAAACTTTGATGATGATGACAATTTTAAAATGTAGTGCATTTTATTACTTTGATATGGTTCTAGTTGAAGTATGAAATTTCCAGAAGTAAACAAGGTAATTAATACAAGGCAATCTATTGTCTTTTTCTTTAATAGGAAACCATTCTTTCATTCTTCTGGTTTTTCTCCTCTTTGTGAAGACATCGCTCCAGCAAATAGCCCCAATGTTTACAGATTAAGGAATTAAGTTTCCTTTTAGTACTGTTACTGTATGTTCTGTATTAAGTGACAAGGAATTTATGATGCTAGAAAGACTACAGTCTAGGGTCTGAGATTTATTTTTATTTATTTATTTTGTCGAACATGTACATGATAACAGTAAGGTATAAACATAAACAAGAACAAAGGAAGTGTATACAGGTAAATGGAGACTGTAAGACAGGGACGGTAGGCACACTGGTGTGCTTATGCATGCTCCCTTTACGGACCTCTTAGGAATGGTGTGAGGTCCACAGTGGACAGTTTGCGGTTAAAATTGCATTATCTACTGTAAAATCAATATGTAGTAAGTCATTACAATTTGTTATGGTAAATCTAGGAAATGGAGGGCAGCAGCCATTGCTGTTGACAAAGACTGAACTGAAGAATGTATTGAATAGATTGGCCTTAACAGTTCCATTGTTACAGTCTTCCCAGTGTGGCCGTTTTAGGGGTGGGATAGTTTTAGAGTCTTTAAGTTTGGCATTAACAAAGTTGTAGAAGGCTCAGGTGGAGTTCGAGTTTAACAGCTCTTCCTCCTGTTTGCAGTGGTTATTTGTACATTCGGCCTTTATCTGGTGGCATAAAACTTTGTAGTGGCTTTTAAAGTTTGCTACATAACTGCTCTTGTTTTTACACCAAAGAGATTTTGGGGGAGATTGTAACTTTTTTATTGTTAGGATAGTGTTGTTGTTTTTTTGGGGGGGCTTTGTTGCTTTCTGGTGGGCTTCTCATGACTTATGCCGAATGGTGAGAAAATACCAAACAAGGTTTTTCTCGGGGTGAGAGCACAGAGCTGGCTCCGAAACCCCCTTTTATTATCGTAGCATAAAAAGGGGAGGAACAGAAAGTTAAAGTAGGGAGGTTACATGTTTGCATAGGGGTATGTAGCAACAAGGCGAAGCGTGGTGCAAGGCACAGATTTACACGAAACTTGGCAGTGATGTAGAGGCATGGGGGAGGTGAATTTCCCACATTCTTGTTTCATGTACGTATTCCAGCTAGCTAAGTTAGCCTGCACGTACAGAAAATGAATGCTGTTTTGCTTATTCCCACATCTCCTGTTTTTGGGTTTTTTTGCAAAGAAGACTGTTTTGTCTTCTTCTTCACTGCTTAATACCAGACCTGGTTTATGAAGCAGAGTAACACTTTCTTCTGCGTATTCCCTGATGATAGTGGATTCTGTTACCAGGGTTTCTATGGTGCCTATTTTTTGTTTGATAAAGCTTAGAAGGCGATTTAGCAAACATGGGCCAAATGTGCATAACAATATAAGCAGAATTAAAGGTCCTGCTAAAGCACTTAGCAGGGTGGTAAGCCAAGGGGAGAAATTGAACCACCCCTCGAACCACCCTTGTCGACTTTCTCTCTCATTTTTCTGGGCATTAAGGCCTTCCCGGAGCTTGCTCATGGAATCCTGAACTATACCAGAGTGATCGGCATAAAAGCAGCATTCCTCACGTAATGCAACACATAACCCTCCCTCTTGTAAAAAGAGGAGATCGAGTCCTCTGCGGTTTTGCAAAACTACTTCAGAGAGGGAGGTGAGAGATTTTTGCAGGTGGGATATAGATGTTTCTA
>JANHGC010006480.1:5390-16441 GCA_027560395.1 Boaedon fuliginosus | reverse complement strand
GAGCGTCCCGTGCGAAGCTGGCGCTTCTGCAACGGGACAGGTGAATAGACTGAATTATGATATTTTTTCCGGTTCAGCCAACCCTGCAATTATGCGAACCGGTTCAGAAAACCATCACTGGAATAGCAGAACCTGAGGACAGAGTGAAAATGAGGATCAGCGTTAACTAGTGACAAGCAAACTAAGACCCTCTCCCTCTTGAATGCTGTTGGCCCCTATCTAATGCTAACCAGCTTTGACCATTACTTGAGAAGATTCCTGTACATTTGGCTTTTAGAAATAAAGTCCTTCATGTCCGGGTCTTTTGTGCCTGAGAGTTACTGAAAAATGGACAAGTTCTCCAGATGAAAATGCAACCTTGGTATTTGGTACGATGAACACCACACTCATCACATGGTATCACAATTATAAGCAGATATTCATTTAGAGGCAGCTCAACATTTCATTGTGCTACTGATGTAATATCCATGGATGATGGAATGTGGTTTGAGACCAATGAATTCTATTAAAAATGGTGTTCCTTAAGGAAGAGTTTGCATTCATTGGAAATTATTTTTGGCAGTCCCTACCTCCAACTTCCTGGCAGAGCATCATAGATGAACTAACATGTTTAGGTAAAGGAAATTCATAGGAAATAGCAGGAGTATTGATCGCTAAGCAGAGTTGCCACCATAGCAATCTTAGAAAATTAGCATTCTTTAATTTTATTTTTGTGAAAATTAGATATGGATATATATATTTACTAGCAAACCTAAGGAGGTCATCAGTTGGAAAGGAAGGACTAATTGTCTATGTTAATTTATTGGTAAGAATAGCAAGTGGAGGTTGTATGGCAAGTCGCTGTGAGATCTCCAGACTTACAATCTCTGAGCTGATAGAAGCAACTGCTCTAATAGATCTGTGAATTGTCAGCCCAGACAAAATCAGTCTCAGATAGGTTTTAAACTGGATTCAGAAAAGTGGAAGTTGGGAAAACTAGTTATCTGAAAGTGTCCCAGAAAAGGATGGGGAAACTCCACAAACTGAAATGTTTTTGTATTTTTCTACTTCTTCCAGAATAAAACTATTAACACAATGGGGTAGTTTTAGAGCATCTCAAATTCTGGGACCATCTAGTTCAATAGAGTTTATCCACATATCTGGAAGACATCCAAAAAGGGGAAGCCTTATTTAAGCAGAATAACAACAACAATAACAATAGCAACAATTTACTGAAACATGTATTTCTATAAATAGAGAAAATCCTGCAGATATAATGACTCCCCAGAGCATTTACATCTAAAATTGTATGTTTTGCAATAAGTTTACACATACATTAACCTCTGTTTATATCTACCCATCTGTATAATACTGGGAAATGTTTAGTTCAATTTAAAAATGACAAAACAAGATTTAATCCTCAGTTTCTTATGACAAACTAGTAGCACAAAAATAATAACAAGAAGGGAGCTGGCATGGATGCAGCATGATTTTGTCAATAAATTGAATGAAATGCAATGATATATTCCCAGGTCAAAGTATAACAGACATTGTTTCTGAACAAATCAGCAATATATCTGAGCTGAATAACCAAAGAGAGAGAACTCTTTCTTCAACCATGGTACAGCTGCTTCCACTTCTCTATTCTGCCTCAGCTTCATTTGAGCTATAATGTGCAGTAATATATGACAAAATGGCTGATAATACTGTTGGGAATCCTGTCATTCAGGGTGGATAGGGGCACCCGTCTGAAGCTTAAGAACTGGCCCGTTCAGCATACCAGGATAAAATCCAGGCATCGAACCTCTCACGCTAGCTGTGATGACAACAGCTGGCTGGAAAACCCCACCTTGGAAACCGCCCAGAGCCAAGGACCAATGGGTAGCCAGCTCGATTCAAAAGACATATAAGTACAAACTGAATAACAGCAGCGTAGACACTGCTCTCATTAGTTCTTGGGACTTCCTGGACTTTACCTGTGACTCATTGTGCTGAATAAAACAAGGAGCATTGCCACCCGCTGTGAGTGTTTTCTTTTTTTAAGCACCGGGTGCTTAAGAAAGCTGGAGAGAAGAGCAGTGTCTATAAAGTTCTCTGTGCTCTCCGTCGTTCGTTGCTGGTTTCCTAATGGAGCCAGGAGAAACAGATGCTATGGAGGCCTGTTGACGAGCTTGCTTTTTCTGCTGGGAGGCTATCGCAAAGGAGTAACTGGGCATTGTCTGAGAGTACAGAGTCCTCAGCTGGTTGGTGGAGAAGTGTGACTGAATGAGAGGCATTTGCTGCTGCCGCCAGGAAGAACATATTCAAATACATCTACCAGTTTCCTTTGTATGCAGGGCTGCTGGGTGCCTGAATGTATCATTGGAGCCAGCAATTATACTTCAAACAGAGATATTTGATCTGCTGTCTGTCTGCTGGCTGAACTGTTTTTGGGCAACCCATCTTTCCTGTGGACAGTTGAGTGGATTAAACATAGTGGCAGACCAACTTTCTTACAGTGACTGGGGTCACTGTCGCTGTGTGTGGTGGGGGAGATCGACTGTTTTGATTCTTTTCTCACCTGGTTGGATAAGCAGCAGTCATCTGGGCTGCTGTCCCCGGCGACCCTTTCCTGGATGTCAGGAATGGAAGGTGGACCATCTAGTAACACAGTCATGGAGGAGGAGTTAGTCGGTGCGGAAGGCAGCCCAAGTGAGGAGGGGAAAGGACAAGTGCCAAACATCCCCATTTATTAATTAATTAATTAATTTATTTATTTATTTATTTATTTATTTATTTATTTATTCGATTTATATCCCACCTCTCTTCACCCATTTGGGGAACTCGAGGCAGCAAAGACTGGTATCTGCCTTTGGGGAAGACCAAAGCCCCAAGAATGAAAAAGCTAGTAAATTTTCAAATGATTTTATATTAGCTACGAATATTTGTATAGGATGTTGATTACAAGAGTAATTACTAAATTCTGTAACTGAATGCTATAATATGAACAATATCGAAACCAAGCACATAAAATTAATATATTTTGGAACCCTGAATTTCTCAATTTCACAATATTTGCTTAAAGCAGTTTTTAGATGAAGTCTGTTCTCTCCTCCAGTGATTCCCTTGGAAATTCCCTTTCCCCAAGCTTGCTTTTAGTATCTATGAAAGTAAGGAAAGTCATAAAAGTCCCTGTCTGCATGGTTAATATCTATCTGGCCCACATAATGGGAAGGCAGGGTACGTGGCAGGTCCCATCTATTAAGAAAATACACCTTGATGGCACCTAGAAGAAGGACCTTTATTGTAGTGACTCCTTCTTTTTGGAATCATTCCAAATAAGGTTGGTCCTTTCCTTGCTACTTTTCCAGAGGACCCCCAAAGACTTGCTTCTGTCAGCAGGCTTGGGGACCCCAGATTGATTCTGAGCTGATCAAGTGACTTGCATGATTGTGTTTGTCATCACTGTGGCATTTTGGGGATTTCTGGGTTTTTATATTATTGATTTCTAACAGTGTATACTACCCAAGGTCATTGTGTAATTTTGGGCAACCATATAAATCTATTATACAAACAAACTATGGGGATTTCTACAGACTACAATGTTCCAGAAAGTCTATTTTCTCTATCTCTCTAACTAAGACAACATTCTTGATGTACTGTAATCACAAGACCCTATTGACAGTGATTGGTTGAGAGGGTTGTAACTTGATTGTAAGCAACAGATAATTTAATGGCATGTGTGCATACAGTATGTCTGCCTGTTTATCTTTCAGTTTGGATTTCTCCAGGTGTCAAGGTATTTTATTCTATTGGGTATGAGATCTGACTTTCAAAATCTAAATGTTAAGGATTCTGATTTTAACCAATTTGAAAGAGTAGTGAAACATAAAGAACAAAGTAAAAGACGTGGGGGAAAATTTGGGTAAGAAATGTGAAATTCACTCAAGCACAAAATTTAAGAGAATTTTTATAAAATGTTTTATAGATGGCATTTAGATCCTAAAAAATTAGCTTACATGTATCCTAATTTGAAACCCCAATGCTGGAGGTGCGGTAGTGAGGATGCTACATATTTTCATATGTGGTGGATGTGTAAAAATGTTAAGGCTTTTTGGATAAAAGTATGGTGGATTATTCAGAAGTTTTCTTTAAAAAAAGATAAACTTTAAGGGGCAGTTGTTTTTGCTGAGTATCATCACAGACTTTTTGGCCTCAGAAATCAAGCTGATGTTACATCTAATAACAGCAGCAAGATTGTTAGTGGCGCAGCACTGGAAGAAAGAAAATCTACCCACCATAGAAGAATGGATATTAAAAGTATGGAATTTTGCAGAGATGGCAAAAATTTAAGCTTACCTGAAAGACCAATCAAAAGAAAGATATATTTTGCACTGGAAAAAATGGATTGATTATATGCAAAATAGATATGGAACTAAGAAGTTTCAAATAACCTATGAATGAAGTTTAGAAGATAAGAAAGGTTATTATATGTTATTATAATAGTTATTAGTATAATAGTTTTTCTTTTTTAGTTTGTATTAAGGGAGTTAAAGCGCAGAGGTTGAATATGTGTTCATAGATAGTTAAAGTATGTTAAATTAAGAGTATCTGGGAAGGGGGCGGAATTGTTTTCTTTTCTTTTTGTTGTAAAACTTTTTAATAAAAAGAAAAAGTGTTGCATATCCCTATTGCTGTTCTACATCGCTTTAACCTCTCAACCACAAAGACTTGATACAGATACATTCTTGATAAATTCAAGAGTAGAACTACCACCAGCCACCTTCTCTACATGGATGATATCAACGTGTATGTTAAGAGTGACCAAAACATTGACTCACTGATCCACCTGACATGGACCTACAGTGAGGACATTGGGATCCAAACAGACAGGCAAATACTGGCCAATCAACAAGACACTGTGGTAGTAGACAAGGAACAGAAGACAGTTGTGGTGATAGATGGAGCAGTGGCAAATGAAATTGCATCAGGAAGGAGCATGAGAAACTGGAGAAGCACCAGGGCCTGAAGAAGATAATGAGGAAGTTAAAGGCCAAAATGGTGGGAGCATTTGGGGCTGGGACTCCTAAGAGTAGCTGCAAAGATCCCAGGAGCAACACCAGAGCTCCAGAAGAAAGCTGTGTTAGGAACAGTTAAGATACTGTGCAGAACCCTCAATCTCCCAAGCCTCTGGTATAGCACATGAGATTGAACAAGACACATAACACCTGTATGGGATGAGAAGGGAATATTTACTTATTATTATATATGCAGTGTAAAGATGTCAGCACATGTTCCATTCTTTACCATTGCCTTCATAGCTTATCATCACAATCGTCATCCAAGCTTTTTAATACTATAACTTGAGCCAAAATTTGGCTTATTTTTATTTTGTGACAATCACTTTCCATAAAGTAAAAAAAAAGTCTCTTTTCCAATGCACTACACACAACATTAACAATGCTGTGGTCAGTTGATGTAGATATAAAGAATGTATAACATGGTTGTTTAGAAATTAAGCAAGTCTGCTTTTACATTGGAGCAGAAAGATGAGACATCAATCAGTCTGGCAGTTTGCATCTGGCAATCCAAGTATGGGTCAGCAATAGTGACAGCACAATCATTTATTTGGCACTGCATGGGTATTCCATTGCTAAGGGCAATACCTAGACAAACTGGTCTGGGATCAATAAATAAGCATAATTGGTGCTGATTAGTATTTGGAGGGAAGATGACTTGAGAATTCCAGGTTCATAGGATGGGCTAGTGTTAAAAAAATTTCAAACCAAAAGCAAAGACACTTGGGGCCAAGAAAGTTTCCATGAAGATATCAGCTGTCAAATTTGATTAATATCTTCACCATAAAATGAGTATATAAGTCTGTAGAGATGCTGTGAAATTCTTCTGGTTGTTACTTTACATTGTGCCTTACCTTGTTTTCAAATTTCTCTGAATTCAGTCCAAGCTTTTATAGGAATGTTCAGATTAGTATAATATTAACCTGTATCAGTGCTGTCTGTATTCAATATTGTTGTGTTCTAATTTTCCAGCAAAACATTAAAAAATATTAAGAAAAAAAAATATATAGTTCTTATCTTTGGGTTTTGCATATACTTTTCCATAGTATTTGTTGAATATTTTCTCCAATTACCATTGGAATATATACCTTTTTGCTAAACAATGCAAATATATATTTTTATGTGAACAATACGTTCACAACAATTAAGCACTCTAACACCTGAATTTTTACCTATCCTTCTGAAGTATTTTTAGTGTCTTGTGTAATTTTGGCAAATACATCCTGCAAACACAACTAAAATAATCATGGCTCACATGATTATTTGCTCTTGTGGAACTTGCTGGAAATACATTTTATTTTTAAATCTTGCTGCTTAAGATTTTATTGTTTGTTTGTTTTGGGAAAAAGTGTCAAGGATTAAATTTGGGGTTTTGAATTTTAAGCCATTGTTGATAATGCTTGTTAATAACCTTCTATTGACAAGTGTTAATTGCCTGAATGTTGCTAGTATTTGATTTTGTTATATGCATTAAATATTCTTAATAACCTTAATATGACTTTTAGCATGGACCCACTAAGTAGATAAGTTTAACTTTTACATTTTTACTTCTGTTTTGATTTCCGGTGGCACTGGACCCAGGATCAGCAAGCTCTACAGATTTGCTCCAGGCTTCTCTGCTGGAGGCTCCCCAAGGAGCCTAAGTCATCCTGTAGAGGCGATGAAGCAAAGGGGAACTGCCCGGTGGGTTGAGGGTAGCTGCATCTCCCTTCCCTAGCCAGGAAAATCCCCAAGCTGATGGTGGGTGTAAGTGATGACAAGATAGCCACCATAAAGTCAGAGTCATTCTGGGCATAAGAATTGGAGAGAGATGGAAGCCAGACATTTTGGATGGATTAGAAGATATTTTTTGCAACTTAAATATCAACCCCAGGATAGAAGTTAACAACAGATTGGAATAGTGGCGTAATATGCATTTTTAAGAGATAAATATATTCAGAATAATTTTGTTGCTTCACTCTTGAGTGGAAGGAGAATAATTCTTAGGCTCTAAAGAAAGCTGAGGAAGGAAAATTTAAGAATTGAATTGGACTGGAGGGTGATTCTTTGCTTTTGTTGTTTGCTGCAATAGCTGCTATGATTGAAGCAGAAGATATAGTGGCAGAAAAGACAGGAATGCTAGGATGGTGGAATGCATTCTCTCTGGATTGCCAAAGAGTAATTGAGAAAATGGAAACAGTACTTGAAATAGATCTTTTGAATGAAGACCAAAGTACATACTTTGGAGTGGAGTTAACAGACCAGCTGATGAAGCAACAGAATGAGGAGGAAGTGGACTATGTGGAATTTAAGCATGGAGAAGCAAGAGGAATGGTGGAGCTGATTGTATTACTACATCAACAAATTAAAACCCCCAGCTTGGAGCAAAAGTTAAGTTTGACGAAGCAGATTATAAAAGAAAAAAGATTTGAAGAAGCAAGGTGGATAAAGCGGCAACTGGAGAGGCAGATTGGGATATTGCTGAATGATGGGGGAAATTGGCAGCAGGAGACAATGAGAGATATGTGGAGGCTAAACAAAGGCAATATGGATGCTGATGGAAATAGGAGAAGGAGCTTGGGAGAGAAACAGCAAGATATAAAAGGATTGCAATTTTAAGGAAGGAAGGAAGGTAAGGGATGATGGTTCCAAACTACCATTTTAAGCAGCTAGCTAGAGAATTAATAAAGGTAGAGATAGTATTACAGGGGGAATATTAGTGCATAAATTTGTATAGAAGGAATGATAACAGAAAGTTTGGTAATTTACAGGTTTTAGGCAATTCTATAATATATGTTGAACGAATTAAGAAGAAAAAGTTGTTAATTTTAGATTGAGGTGTTTGAGATTCTTAATATTGAGACTATTAATATTGTTACTAGGAAGATTAATATAATCCGATGAAATTAATTAATTTGGTGTGTAAATGAATGTTTAAATTATAAATAATTAAGAAGAAAAAGTTGTCAAATTTAGACCAGATTATTAAGATTAAGACTATTAATATTGTTACTAGGAAAATAATAATATGAATGATATTTTATTAGCATGAATTTGAATGACTGAATGGAATTGAAAATGATGAAATAATATAACTCAATGAAATGTTTTAATTATAAATAATTAAGAGGAAAAAGTTGTCAAATTTAGATTTAGGTGACTGAGATAATTGATATTGAGGCTATTAATATTGCCATTAGGAAGAGATTAATGTGATATTTTATTAACATGAATTTGAACGATTTAATGCAACTGAGAATAATGAATTAATATGATTTAATGAAATTAATCAATTTGGTGTTAAAATGAATGTTCAAATTATAAAAGAAGGCGAAAAGAAAACAGAGATAAAAATGAGGATTAGTATACTTATTGTCTATATATGTTTGGTGATAATAGAGATAATTTTAACCAATCTAAACTTAGTATGAATTTGAAGGGTTGAATAGAGATGATATGTGATAGAGCTGATATAAATGAATTGATATAATATAAGTGATTAAGCAATTTGATTTCTAGTGACTGTTTATATAAGAAAAGTGAAGTTACAGAGACAAAGATGGGATGTAAGGTATTTATTACCTGTATGTTTGGATAAGATAATAGAATTTGAATTGATAAATATGTTAGAATATGAGATAAAATAAGAATATTGTTATGAATTGGATGGATATGATTGTACCTTAAAACAACTCTGTTCTCAAATGAGATATATATGTAATGGGAAAACTAACAAAAAAAATATTAATAAAAAAAGTTTAACTCTTATATTTTTGTATTATTTTAAACATAATTTCATTGTAACATTTCCGAACTTCCATCCAGGAACATTGAAAGAGAATCTCATCTATTATGTAATACCTGTCTTTTACAGTAATTGATTATCAAGTCAGAAGGAAATATATATTCAATTGCTCTTATCACTTTCTACAGGTTGTATTTTATGCAACATCACTCAGCACTGACAATCATTTTCCAGCAAATGTTTTTTTTTATTAGACTGGCACATATAAATTCAGTTTCTATTAAAATTCACCAAAATGCTGATTTGGCACGTTAAGCTCTTGGCTAAATTTTCAAAACCTTAATTGTAAATAAGTCATTGCAAATGTGAAAGAGAAACAAGAATCTAAAGGGCTTCTATTTTCTGGCTACATTTATTTATTTAAATGGTTTAGGTATAGTGATTAAAAAAAACCCTTTGAAGTACTGGTTGTTTAACAAAATGGTGGTTTCCAGCCTCACAAAGAACTGCACTCACAAAAGAGGTTCTTTTCTGAGCACAATTACCACTCCAATGATGCAAACATCATCTCTTCATATGCCAGATCTACTTCATGATGGATGGTTGAATGAGCTAATTAATCAGGCTTTCCTAAGTCTTATCTCTCTTTCCAAGCCAAGTCAAATGGAAAAATAGAAAAGTGTAGGATCTAGAATTTCAAAGAACGATAAAGAGAGCAATTCCAACTTACATGAAAGGGAGGGAAAGCACATGTGCGCACACACAAATCGTTGCCATTTTTTTCTGGCCCAAGTCTCCTTGTTCAAAAAAAAAAAAAAAAAAAGAACTAAATAAATTTCTTTTCTGACAATTCATCAAAAGTCCATCAGGACACTTACTTTGGATTTCAATATTCAAAAGAGAAAGATGACCTATCTTAATTTAGGCTTCCCATCTATGTTTAATGAAAGCATATTGATAGGAGGGGGAGGGTATAGGTAAGAGAAAATGCCTTTTGAATAAAATATTTACTGAAACCAGTCAAGGAGAGGTAGCTATGCATAGTGCAATTCATCACTAATAGAAGGGATAGGATATATCAAGGACAGTGAATGTCATGTGAGAATGCTTTAAAGCCACCCAAATAAAAGATCCCTATCCTATCTCTCCTTCCAGATGCTCCAGGGAAGAATAATTGTCAATTATGTTTGAGAACTGTCTAGCTTTTGCTGGTATGCAATATCTCAAATATCATAAACCATATACCAATTGCACCGCTGTCCTCTCTTGAAAACAGCAGCCTATCTTGCATTCAAATTTTCTTCGTAGCTGGTTCTAAATATAATTACCTCTATAGTAGCTGCAATTCAAATTTCACTACAATAAATGGATGTGTGATAATTGTAATAAAGTCCAACTGTTCCTCTCAGATAGAAGTAAGCGGCTCCATTTGTAATGGTAGACAACTGAAAAAAGAATGAAAGCCTATATAAGTAGGGGGATTAAATGACCTACAGTGTAATTATTATTCAGGCAAAACCTTCCCCCCCTTAAATACAGCCATAAAAAATCAGTAAAATGAGTAATAGGGAGAGTCTGCTACATAGAAGTACACAATAAAGAATTCATTTCTAAAAACTAGGCATTTGGTTTTTTTAAAACTTACTATATAGGGATCCCTATTCATAATCCCCAGTTTTCTCTATGTGTGCACTCATACATATACCATGTTTGTATCGGTAATTCTTTTACTACTTACCAAATGTGCAAAATTCTTTGATTTTTTTTCAATAATACAGGTATGCCATGCAAAACAAATACATGTAAAATAATTCAGCAGTTTCTGTTGGTTATGCATCCAGTGCTAGAGATCCTGGCTTGTATCTACTCCATGGATCTGACTGGTTGTCACAGTCTTAAACTGATCATTGGCCCCATATTGTCTGTTTTAACCAATACCATTTCTTAAAAGGATCAGACAAGTCTCTTTTCAAGCTGATTTACCACAGATGACAAGAAAGAACCTGATTACAATTTTACAAAATAAAGAATGAATAATCTAGTTGCTGTTTAAATTAATTCCATCACAGCTTGAATAATTATCATGCTAAAGAGCAAGTGCCAGTCTTTAGTACAACTGGTGGCAGTACCACGGTCCGACCCCATGGGCTCATCTCAGGGGCCCGTTGACCAGAGAATCCAGGGCCCTGGGCTCCGACTGTTGCTTATCAACGCCAGGTCGGTGGTTAATAAAGCTCCTCTCGTTCAGGACCTAATCCTGGATGAGAGGGCCGACCTGGCGTGCATCACTG
>JANHGC010006478.1:298720-316467 GCA_027560395.1 Boaedon fuliginosus | reverse complement strand
GCTATCCATGTTGTAAGCCGCCCAGAGTCCTTTGGGAGTTGGGCGGCATAAAAATGTAATAAATAAAATAAAATAAATAAATAAAATAAACTTAGGAGCTGTGGTGGCACTGTGGTTAGAATGCTGTATTGCAGGCTTACTCAGCCCACAGTCTAGAGATCCTAAAAGGGTCATGGTTGGCTCAGCCTTCCAATGAGAACCAGCTTATTGGGGAAAATATATTGACGTTGTAAATTACCCAGAGAGTGCTGTAAATCATTGTGGGGTGGTATTTAAGTCTAAGTGCTATTGCTATTGCAATAAAATGTTGTGAATATTGGTAGAAAATGTATTTGGTCTTTATGTTTCAGATATAACTTTGAAGACATCAAGAAAGCTACATTAAGCCATGGTTTATCAGAAGATCTTTTACTCAAGTCAAGGAAATTATAGTATGTATACATCAAGGAATTTTTATGTATAATAAATATGTGTCTTAGCTAAAAATGCCATTCCAAGTCAACACATGTGATTCAGCAAACATTTGTTGGGATAAAGATGAATGAAATATTAAACAGGAAAGTCAAATTGTTATAGAAGGAGAGTTTTATGATTAATATTGGAAGTGGTAAATTGCTGTAATGATTAATAAATCTGCTAGTTTGCAGAGATAATTAGGTGATAAAAGGCAGTCAACTCTTGTTTGTGAAAAACATATCAACCAGATCAACTTAATTTTTATTTTTTGAAAGGATGAAAGGCTTAGTGGATAAGGGAAATGGAGCAGACATAATATATCTCTATTTTATTACAGTGAGACCTTTAATACTGTTTTTTCTTTCATACAAATTAGAAACAGAAACATGAGACATAATTTTACCAATAAATTTTTCTTAATCTAAAACACCAAGTGCATAGGAATTCCAGTTTTAAATTAGAATATTTTCAAAAGAAAGTATAGTGAATGCATAGTTTCAGGTTTTAAAAAACAGTACTTAAGGCACTCATTCTAAACTCCTGTATTTTAAACATCATTTTTTTTATTTACATAACCAAGATTGTTCAAAATGCATATGAGGGTTGTGAATTTTACTTTACATACTTCTTCTGCATGTATATTGGCATTTTTTTTACAATTGGAATTGTCATGTTTATGGCACATCCACACAGCTGCTGGTCTCTTCACTACAGGGCAACCGTAGAGGGAGTTTAAAAAAATCAAGATAATGGTTGTGTTGGTATGATTGAATTCCTAATCATTTTTTACTTGTGCTGCATGTGCAATGTATATTAAAAGGGGTGGAGCTTAATTGTGTGATTGTGACTGCTATCTTGAGTTTTTGTTAACACCCTTCCATCACCAGAATCTTTCTATGTTCATGTCAAGCTAATCTTATTTTCTGGCTATTGGAAAATTCAGAAAACAGCAACTGTCCTGTGTCTTACCGTTCCTACTTATTATTCCTTTTCTTCATGAGGAAAAAAAAAATAAGTAAAACTCCTTAGCAGGCTACTGTGTGGGGAAATGGCAAAGCTACTTTTTGTGTGGCTCAATAACCAATGGATGGTGACAAAATGCACCAAATAATAAATTGCCCCAAGAGGTATGATGAAGCAAACATGAGTGAAAAACTGTCAATTCTGTAACTCCACAGAATGGGCTGTTAAACTATTTTCCAGAATTTTCCATGCAGCAGATTTAAATTAATTTGCTTAATTTTCAAGCCCTACAGAAGTTCTATATCATTGCAGAGACTCGAAAAGGCAGGTCCTGCATGGGCAAGCTGTCCAGAATTTAGTGTTACTTATCTCTTATTCACAATGGTATCATTGTACGTCTTCAAATATTGACCACAAAAATCTCATGTATAACTTAAAGTGACAGAAATTTTAATAAAAAATTGTCAGAAGATGATTGGCTGTTTGCAGATGATCTGCTGAAGAGATTGACATAAAACTGCCTATTGGTGGATATCTCTTCTGCACACTTACCTGGAATGGTAATGCTCTGATACACACAGGCAGCACCACAAACTAGAGACAGAGTTCTGTCCTATTCAGTGTTGATGAATATCATTGGGCAACAAAACACTTTCTGATATTGGAAAGAACTACCACTCCCCAAATGATTAATGTATGCCATAAAGTTCTCTAAAGATTTTACTCATGGCCAATCTGTGAAACAGATGTATATTATATAATAAAGAATTTCTTGTTAGTACTCTTCACAAGCCAATCTATCACATGCAGTATTCAATTTCTGCATGCTAGTAATATGTATGTAATATTGTATGCTAGTAAAATTTATTGGTCTCATGCTCATTTTTACTAATTATAAATTTCATTCCCTCATTTCATTCAGTTCTTGAGATTAACCACTTTTTTAATCATTTAAATGTCTTATATTTCTTCCATATATTCACTTTTAAACAGTCCAATTCATCATGTCAGATCATCTTATCTATACAAATATCAACTACAGATTGTAAATCTCATTTCCTCATTTCACTCAATTTTTAAAAATCATATTTTAATCATTTTAATCCTTTAGATTTCTTGTAATTCTTCCACGTGTTCAACTTTAATCAATCCAATTTATCATATCAAAATCCTTAATTTCTATAACATTTCCCCAGTTTTACTATCTTTTATATCATTTCTCCAATTTAAATTTCCCTTTATTTCATTTTGTTGTGCACATCCAGATCCAGTTTAGAATGAAGCAGAATGAATTTTACTAATAACAAAATAGTAGAAAAATAAAATACAATTTTAAAATAAGAAAACCAAGTTTCCAGAGAAACTGAATAAGAATTGCTGCTTGGGACTTTCGGTTTGACTTCCTGCATCTCTGGGTGCGAAACACACGAGCTCCGCGGTTTCGCCCCGGAGGAGACGAAGTGAAGGAACATGGAGAGGATGGTCAAGGGGATATGCACATCCCTTTCCTGCTCACTGTAAGCCCCTCAGCCGAGGACCGACCAGGACAGCACCTAAAATGGTGGCCATCTAGCAGGAACCATCCTGGGAAAAGAGACAACTGGAGAGAGATGAAGAAGGATCCAGGTGGAACCAATCTGGGTGACGCAAGATGTTAAAATGCTGGAAACCCCAAGTTAAACCTTATAAATACAAGTTGCGAGGAGTGAGTCAGTGACAACCTTTAAGGGAGGCAAGGCAAAAAGGTGAAAGTTACTGTTCTGGTCGTTCTCCCCTCTAATGGGACAGGGACTTTTATGGATTTTGAATATTTTTAAACGAAGTTAGGCAATTTTAATGGAAATATAACATAAATATAAGAAAACTTGAGGGGGGTATAATGAAATAAGAAAGATCTTCAAAATTCATAGAATTAAATGAAATAAAATTAGAGATTGATTTAACAAAGGAATCCAAATGTATACTTAACTATAAATATAGGGGAACTAAGAATTTTTATGGGAGAAATCAAAATGAAGTTGAAGATATATGTGTAACATGTGAGAGATAACTATGAATAGATTTTTAATACTTTCCTCTATGTGATACTTGTTTACGCTTTTTTTTTCTTTTTTTCTTTTTTTATTGATATGAAATGTAATAATTAAATATAAGGAAAATGTATGGAATAATAACAGAAATTTGAATGCAACCCAGATAATAACACTTGGATCAAAGATATGTTGTTTTTAAATCTTTAAATTGTAAAAATAAAATAAAAATTATATTAAAATAAAAAGAAAGCTGGAGATGGAGCGGATGCAGCAATATATAACACAATCCCTTCCTTTCTAATTCTGAACTATTTTTCCCATATATTGTGGGAAAACAACATTTTCTTTTATAATATGTCTATGCAGTTCTGTTTGTAATAAATATGAACTTAATTAATGCATAGGAAAATAAAGGGATTTATTCTCTTATTAGCTGCCATTATATACAAATTAAAGAATGCAAATAAGGCTTCCAAAATGCTATAAGTGTTTGCCAAAGACATTACAAAAACAAATTCTGGTTGCTAATGAAGACCTTGATGCCTGGTATTGTTCTTAACATGAGAATTGCAGACAGATTTCTCATAGTTAATGGAAGACACACTGGCCATCACCCAGAGTTGTAGGATGTATCTCATAGGATACCATTTCAAATCTCAGTAGGAAGCAAAAATATTTCAGGAAAATGAGTAATGCAGTTGTATGCATATTTACTTGCAAACAAATGTGTTCATTAGAACTTCCCTTCTAGTAACAAAATAGGTGTCCTCGTAGTCTTCATATTTTTTTACCTCAGTAACCCCAGAAGTATAGCATGGCAAGGGATGTGGTAATGTGCTTCGAAGCATAGTATTTAAAATTATACCCAAGTTTTTAATTTGATTCTATAGATAGACTGTAATAACCTCTACACTAACAGGTTTTTCTCTGTAATAATATTTGGGGACATCCTCCTATCAGGTTAAACCCAAATAACATTCTCTAATAACAGTCAAGAGTACTCTGATTTCGGTTCAATTAGCTTTTGGAAGTTAACAGCTTTTATTTCTCTCCTTCGTATATTGATTGTGTTGTAAAGCTGTTCTGTCTTGTTAATGCCTTGTTTTATTTAGAATGTATTCTTTTCAGGAAGTTATTTTAACTTTCTCTCAAATCTGGGGAACACTTTTTGATACACAAAGGATGTGGCATACAAATAATAATGAATACAATATTTCTGACATGCTTTCTGACCCCATTTATTTCAAATTTTTGAAAATTTTCTAAGAGGTTAATTATTATTATTTTTTTGTATAGGCCACTTTGCAATATTCCATTAAGGCCAAACAGCCATTTAGAATTCTTATTAAATTAGTAAACTGGTTAATTTTCTGTTGACAAGTGTGAAACCAATGGGCTTGCTTGATAACTGGAGAAGCATTTGTAAGACTTGTTCAGAAAAAAAAAGTGGAAAGGGACAAGCTAAATAAATTACATCTGTCTGTCTATTATTTATTCTCTATATCTATCAGTTATCTATACTCTATATCAGGGGTGTCAAACTGGCAACCCACAGGCCAGGTGTGTCATGCACAGGCCATGCCCACTCATCTAGCTAGGTAACAATCATCTAGCTATCATCTAGTTATCATCTAGCTATCTCTTATCTTACAACACAGCTTAAGCCTCAAACAGTGGTGGGATTCAAATAATTCAAATAATCCCACCACCGATTACACAAAAATATGAGTGTGTACACATGTGCATGTGCACAGCTTCTGCGGCAAGGCTTGACCAAGCAATATTTCAGGGCCACCTGCTCCCCTCCATCTCTGCTTTATGGGACAGCAGCTGCTTCTCTCCACTGCTGCTCTTGTTGGGAGAGCAGACCACAATTTAGTAGCTGAGAGCTGCCACTTTGGGTCCTCTAAGTTCCATATGCGAAGCACTGCCTGTGGCACAGAAAAAAAGCATCAGCCATGTTGAATGCTGTTTCTCTCAACCACCGCGCTTTCTGGATGGGACTTAGATGACTCAAAGCAGTGGCTGATAGCTGCTAAATTGCAGTATGCTCCCCCAGCAAGAGCAGCAGCAGAGAAGAGCAGCTGCTGACCTGAGAGAGCACATGGAGCATCTCCGCAAGCGAAGCCTCAGTGGCAAGGGATGGAAGAAGCGGCTGCAAGATCTCTGCTGCAGTGCTTTCTCGGTGGATCTTCTTAAATTTAAGAAGGACTGTTTGGCCCATTCCCAAAGTGCTTTGGCCCTTCTGGACCCATGCTGCCCCCCCCCGCCGCCGCAGCCCTTCAGCCTAGCTTCAGACCACTGGGCCATAGTTTGCGGTCAGAAGGGGGCAGCGGCATGCAGACAGAGGCCCGGGGCAAAGCCAAAGTGGAGGAATGGGGTATTCCCCAACCTGGCCAAGGCGAATGTCAAATGGGTGGAGGCTCCAGGGTGAGGCCAGACCCAAGGAATGGTGCATTCCCCGACCCAGCTGAAGTGAATGGTGAGCAGCCAGCATGCATTGTTTACCTTTGGTGAGCAGCAGAGATTAGAGTGGTGAAGGCAAAATATATAGGTTGGGGTGGAGTGAGCGGGCAGGTTGGGCAGGGCCAGCCGCTGGTGCAATTGAAGCTATTAGCTTCAAACAGGAGCAGAATAGCACTCAAAGACCACCCTTGGTGTCAGCGCTGGTGAGGTGAGCTGTTTTTTAGTTCAGCTGAGGCACAGCAATCCGCTCTGCCATGCAAATCAGCTGAGTTAAAAAAACAAGGGAATTTAGGGCAGGAAAGGCGGAGGGCAGGGGCAGGTGGGCAGGGACAGCCAAAAGTGGTATTTGTCAGTTCTCTGAACTACTCAAATTTTCCCCTACCGGTACATCTGAACTGGTCTGAACTGGCTAAATACCATCTCTGGTCTTAAACATGTATTTTCTTTTTATTCACAAGCCTGCAGACAGAACAAACATATTCCTGTGATGCCAATGGTATGCTAAAGAATGAAAATGAGTATGCCTTGTTGATATACCATGAAGAATGCAGATGATTTAGAAACATGTGATGTTCATTTTACTTAAGCATAACTCCTAAATCATGCCCTACATTTTTGGTAGTATATTTATCTGGGGCTGAAAACCACATATAATATGATCAATATGAAGGCAGCTGGATTTTAGCGAAATACAGAGTTTATTTTGTACTTAAGTGTGTCACACTTTTTCAATGTTACGCATAGTTTGTCAGATTTTCAACTAGTACAAAAATTGTGCCCTTGTTCTTTTTCCTGCTTTGGTTAGAGTTGATTATCAGGGATTGAGATAGGAGATCATTTGGCAATAATACACTCATTTATGGTCATAAAATAATGTAGTTTCTAGGCCAGGAGAAATAGCTAAATACAAGTCACAAATCATCATTAAATAATAGTTTGGAAGTCCTCAAGAACAAGAACTCCCCTACTACTGAAACTCATTTTAGTCCTGTCAAAATTCAGTAGTAAAATTCCAAAGGCTGTCAATATGATTATTTATAAATAGCAAGAAATAAAATAGGTCCTTTAAACATTAAACAGCCAGCAATCCCATATATCTCCAGTCAACCCAAATTTTAATCCTACCCCATCAGTAATTTGATCACCATGCCACATGCCACTACAATAGAATAAAGCCAAACCAAATACCACATGGTTGCAAAAATGTTGCCCACTCTTGCTGATCCACTATAAGTACTGCACTGTATCCAGCTTTCATTCATAGAGCCATATATTTACTGAAAATGACAGAGAAAGACACAGAGAGAAATGCCTATTCACCTCTGTCACTCTGAAGGATGACATCTCTTGAAACTGTTCGGGAGAGACAGCACTTGGAATCCTACAGCCAAGCAGACAAATAAAGAATGTGAGAATGTCCATTACCGCAATATGCATGGTTTTGTGTGTGTGTGTGTGTGTGTGTGTGTGTGTAGGGGGGAGAAAGAATGGCTGGGCAGGTGGGGGGGGAGCTTTCAAGACAGTTAAATTCATGAGGGCTACAGAGCTTCAAATTGAAATTATCTCTCTCTGCACTGATAAATAAACTAGCTCTGGTGCCTAAATCATGACACTAACTATACGTTTCGATTTTTTTAAAGTAGTGATTAGGTGGATGCTCAGGGGAACCTGCTAGCCTTCCCAGAGATAACAGACTCAACTTAATATCAACTTAAAAAGAGACTTGAATTCTAACCAATCTCATGTAATGAATTGAAATTCTATAGCTTTCAGAGAAAGGGAAGAGGGAAGAGGAGCAAGACAGGAAGGGGGGGAAACCCTGCGATGCAGCTCCATTCTCTAACTTGCTGTCAGGAAATATAATTTGTGTTCATGGTGATTCACCTAGCTCCCATGCAGCATGCAAATTTATTTCCCTAATAATCAGACCTGGAGATTGCCCGAGTGGATTAATAGCATCATTCCTTATGACCGCCAGAATATTATGCACCTATGACATGGAAAAATTGTGTTAGTTCTACAGAGAAAACGTAAGGATATTTGTCCTTGTAGACAATATAATAGAGCGGTGCATCATCAGATTACAATGTCATTTCAAAAACCTTGAATACAAATAATGTACAGTGGAGAGAAATATTGGGACAACCTTCCTTGATTCAGTTGCCTTAGATTCACTATTGCGGTTGTGCTGGTTGTTATTAATAATAATAATAATATCCCCCCTACTTTTCCTTCATCTCTTTGTAATGCCACAAGCAAAAGGCAGAGGCTTTTTACATTAGGACAGTATCTCCAGGTTGCTCTTATTTTACTCCTGCAAGATGATTCTAAACAAAACATTCTCTTTGTGATCTCGTACACAGGTAACACAGTTTGCATATGATACTCCAATATCTGTGTGAAAAGATCTGAAGTAATTTCTATATGTGTGCCTATGAGATTGTCATTTCAGGGGGAAACAGTGAGCCCCCGGTCCAGAATTTTCTTTAAAAAGGGAGCATTTTCTTGTTTTACTCTATCCAAAGAAAGCTGCCTCTGAGACAAGACCAAAAAAAAAAAAATCATTATTATGCATTTGGGAGCAATGAGATTAGCTCCTATTGCTGCCCCTAAGGTGGAGCAGCAGGGAGAACCAATGAGATGATGCTAATGGGGAATGTTAATAGCATTCTCCAAGAAGAAGTTAGGATAATTAAACATGTACCGTCTCTTTAAAACCAAACGGCACACATTTTCTCCGGCTGGGTGTTTACAAGAATTCCAATTTCAGGTCACAGCCATTTCAAAGATTGCTTAAGAAAGAGATGGGAATAACTTATCTTATTCATGTATTCAAAGAACCTTATAAAATGTGCAAAACAGAACAGTTAAGGGCTAAAGCATGTGTCTTGCCTTGGCAGGCTTGTTTTATTGCATGGAGTTGCATACTCACCTAATATATGGAACATTTTTGAGCTAATATACCTTGTAGGAAATCAGCCCTTTAATGTGATGGATTTTATAGTATCTCATTAGGGGTGTGTTTATATAACCCAGTACTAAACACATTTCCAGATTCATGTCCCTTATTAAAATTGTGAGCCTCTTTTTTATTTTTTTTATTTTTTGCTTTGCTTTGCTTTGTTTTATGTTTTGTTTTTGGATGCTACTACAAAGTCATTTTGCTATTAAGGAACCACATCCCAGAAGTTATTTCAGATACAGATTCCAACAAGAAGACATATATCCATTATCTTTCTTTACAGCATCAATTATACCACAGAATAATTGCTTGCTCCACCTGTTTTCCTATTGGAGGAAGAGAGAGTCAGGCTGATTAAAATTCAAAGCACCTTCTCCCATCCTCCTCTTTCTCCACTGCTTTTAGGAACATAAACAAGTATACAAATCTTCTCCATCCAATATTTGTGTTTGCTTTTATCAAGCATCATTTTACTTTGTCTCTCAACCCAAAAATAAATCAAAAACATTTGTTTCTTCCTTGTCACTGAATGGTGACATAGGATTGCTAGAATAACATCCAGGGTGAAATTGCAAGAAAAAGTCAATAAATTTCGTATTCAGAGCGGAGCATACAAATCACCACTCTGAATACCTCCACTGTCTCTATTTGTCTTGGAACTTCTTCAGGAAATCACATGTTAAAATATGGCTTGTATTGGTAAATGTCTGAGGACAATGCAGATAGCTGGAGCTTTGTAAAGAGCTGAAACCATGTAGGCTCTGTTCATGTGTGCATTTCGGTATTTATTAATGAGCACAGCAGAGAGAGGGGGAATTAAATGACTGAGTGTGAAATTAAGGATTCGTGGCACAACCCAAAATCTTAGGCTGTAACCCTAAATATGCATACTATAGAATTATATCATTTTGGTTTCATCCAGTTTTAGATTTTCCAATGTTACTGTTTCTTGTTCAGGTTTTTAAAAACCAGTTGGCTGATAAAATGAACACAATCGGTGTGAATTTATGTATGTTTTTAGAGGATTGTCCAGTAACAAATACTATTAATCAGGTGTCATGTATATCCACTTCTTTACTATTGCATTAACACTACATAATTTCTTTATTTCACATTCTGTGAGTAGATGTTTTTATGGCACAGAAGCAAATTATGAAAGTTGCTTCTATATTTCCACTCAATTTTTTTTTTATTGGAATTGATTTTCAAGAAGAATAAAAATATACCCTTTTCTCCCATCACATATTTTTCTTTCCAAATTGCCCTTCATTATTAAACATTAAAGTTGTGTCAATTACTTACTCCTGTATTTGATTATTATCCTGGTTACTCTCCCAGTTTCTTGAAATCAGGTCCTGAAATGAATCCATCTTGATGTTGGGAATATAATTATTCGTGCAAATTCCATTTTGTTTCTTGTTAACCATTGAAATTGCTTAATTATTTTAATCCACACAATGTCTAAATAAGCCACTGTCTTGATTTACCAATTATTTTTTAATCAACCATAAGGCCTAAACTTCTTAGAGTTTTCTAGAAGACAACATGGTATAAGAGACAAAATTGATGATGCAGGAGAGAAAAAAGGAGAAATGATAGAAACAAGAAACTGCTTTTTAAAAAACAAGAGCAACATTTAGTCAAGAGACTCTTTAGTGTTAGAAGGATCCTTGGTACTTGCAGATCAGATGTAGTTATTTTATATGTTTTTATTTTTGTTATTTTTTAAAGAGGGTTTTAAACATTTTTGCCCATTTATGGATAATTTACTCTACGCATTTTGATCATCAACTCATGATCCAGGCAGTTGGCCACCAGTGACCGATTTTGCTAAGGTTAAGCAACATATCTTTAAATTAGCAATAAGCTAATATATCCTCATCAGCGCCCTGCTGAGTTTTCAGTTGTGTTTATGAAATGATGTTAAATGCAGATATGGAGCGGGCATGTAGGGACCAATTCCTTTTGATTCAAAAATAAAAAAGATATAATGGAAAGAGAGGTGGGCAAGGAGAGTTTGCTTTAAGTCCATAGCTAATTAATGGGATAACATCTCCTAGAAGAAAATTAAACAGAGATCAACTTCCTTGCAGAGATTGTAGAGAAACCTCTCTGAGAAATTAATCTATCACAGAGAATATTCATTGGTTAGCAAATCTGAATTTAGCAAAAGTCTCTCTTTCAAGACATAATCTTCAAGTTTGATTTTTCTTTTCTTCTTCCATATCCTCTAGATTATACAAATATTTGCCTACTGCTTTGCAAATGAGATATATTCATCTATATTTCACCTGAATACTCTATGAATGAATTTAGAGTTTTCCCTATTCTAACAAACTCAGAGCAGGTAACTATAGCTTAAAAGCAATTGTAAAATATCTTGTTAAAATGCAATTAAAATCCAATTAAATAGCTACAGAGACAACATGTATTGAAATCAAAAGCCCTTACTGGTTTAACTTTTGCTCCTAAAAACCAAGCTAGAGATACATTGCTCCTGAAAGCTGTTACAATCCTAGTTTTGGCCCTCTTTCACCACAGTTTATGGCACCAACTTTCTTTCCTATGGACTCTAAACCCCAACACTATTTGTCAGTAAAGGTAAAGGTTCCCCTCATACATACTGTATGTGCTAGTCATTCCTGACTCTAGGGGGCAGTGCTCTTCTCTGTTTCAAAGCCGAAGAGCCAGCACTGTCCAAAGATGTCTCAGTGGTCATGTGGCCAGCATGACTTAATACCAAAGGTGCATGGAATGCTGTTACCTTCCCACCAAAGGTGGTCCCTATTTTTCTACTTGCATGTTTACATGCTTTCGAACTGCTAGGTTGGCAGAAGCTAGGACAAGTAATGGAAACTCACTCTGTTATGTGGCGCTAGGGATTCAAACCACCAAACTGTCGACCTTTCTGATTGACAAGCTCAGCGACTTACCCACTGAGACACCACGTCCCTATTTGTCAGTATTGAAGTACAATAGAAGTACCATAAATGTAATGGATGTTTCATGTGAATTCATAACTCTGCTTTTCAACCAGATAACAATTAGTTGAGAATTAACACAGAAGTCAGATATATAAAAATGTTACGAGCAGCACCTACATTTGTTCCTTTCAGTCTCGTCCCTTGGTCAAAACAGGCTAGAAGATGGTTGCAGTATCTCAGTTTTGTACAAGTGTGCAGTGGTTACGCACTTTCAAAAGGATTCAGTTACACTCATTGACCATCATAGTATCTATTTTGACCATATATCCCCCACACACAACTAAATCAAACAATTTACATGCCTTAATTTGTCAGTCTAACTTATGACTTGCTGGGCCACCCTAACTAACTTCAGGGTCCACAAAGGTAATTCAAGAACCTACTTTAGTGATGATTTACAATGGATGATGTATACCCTAGACTCAAGATGATCTTCAGTCAAAGAGAAAGGAAAAGAATATTGTCCTTTAGAATTGTCAACTCTTTGCAGTAGTTCAGACAGGAAATCAAAACTATAAGTACTAATACTACTTTATTGTAATTTACAGTAAAGCACCCTGCAAGTCTGAAAGCACTTCCCCCTTTTCTCTTTCCCTTGCCTTTGCTTACCAGAAAACTAGGGAGGGTCCATTTTGAGATACTTACTCTACCACACCCCACCAATCCAATTTCTTCTTTGGATTAAGATTTTGTTTATCAGACCATGGTCTAGGCCCATGGTGGCGAACCTATGGCATGCATGCCAGAGGTGGCACACTAAGCCATTCCTCCAGCATGCGAGATGTCGTCCCATGCACATGCAACATGCATTCTGTGATTTGCAGCTTGCAAAAAAGCCCTCCTGCCTGCCTCTATTACTTCCTTTCCTACCCGCTTCCGAAGCATAGCTGATTGGCACAGCAGCACCGATCATCTGTTTTTCAGAAGAGGAAAGATTGCGTGTGGAGGGGGAAGAATGTGCACATGAACAGGGGACATGTGCACATGTGTGTGGGGATCACGCGTGCACGTGCAGGGGGGATGGACATGTGTGCACGCACCAGCACATACATACACATGCTTTCACCACACGGACCCGAAAAGGTTCACCACCACTGGTCTAGGCTGCAGCTATTTTTCCTGTCTCTAAAGTTATTCTCACAGCCTATTACAATAATTAGCAGAAAATATGGAAATTCTTGCTTGGCTTAATGTCCTTTTGCCAATACAATCAAGATCTCTATTAGATCAAATTTCCCTTCTCTTTTCAGTCCCTCCCTGTCTTACTTCAAAATTCATCCAAAGGTTTGGAAGGTCTTCTAGGGGAGATTTGAAAAAGTGCAGGGAAGGATTTCAATTTAGATTTAGCCCTGAGGATCTGTTTGTCTGGTTAAGTGAAAAGTGCATCTCACTTTGAACTTTTCCAAAGGCTTTCAGTAGTAGCCTTAAAAACAAAACAAAACCAAGGGCAGGATTTCAAAGCTGACCATAACTGTGTTCTGGCTCTGATATATAAAGCAGTTGTTTCCCACAAAACTAAATGGCCATGAAGTTCACAGGATCCTTTCCTCCTCTTCTGCAAACAGTTAAAAGATTTGTGTTTTTAGCATGATTGTTTCCCTCATGAAATGCACAGTAGGTTGGAAATTAGATGCTTTAAGGAAGGATGTTTAGCTCTTATTGTCCTTGTTGTGCTAATTCGTCAGCAGCTGAGGAGGGGCCAATAAATATATTGAGAATGCAAATAGGGAGGGAGATCTTTTGTTTTCATTCATCATTATTGTCCCTTAAATTGCATCTCATAGACATCATGTTTTCAAGAAAATACATACAATGAAATGTGTGAAAACAAAAATTTGGTCTCCAAACAATAGAAAGCACATTAATGAACATTTACCCTTACCTAAGAAATGATGGGTTCAAAGGCCATCTACATAGTATATTTCCCCATTATTTGTTTGCCATTGTGCCTATGCTGTTGATTTGCTTGCTGGCAGTTCTGAAATATGCAAGCCATTGGGAATTAAATACTTATTTAACAATGCTTGTCTGAATTAATGGTATAAAAATATGGAGGTTTCTAAAAGCTATCATTCAGCCACACTTAGAGGAGTGACAGATGAAAATCAAGGTCTCTCAAGGCATGTTGGGCAGGTGGTGGGAAGGAAAGAAAATATATTTATTTTCATTTTTATCCATTTTATGGCTGTTTGAGATGGCAAAAATGAATGTGACTGAATCCCATTTGGTAAATTGGGATTATACTGGGATTTGTCATACTGGGATGGACATAATACCTGATGTAAATTCCCTTCATTCTTTTTTCTGTTATTTTACATTCAACTCCTCCTCCAAGTAGTTATCTTAGAGTAATTTACAAGTGGATTAAACTGATTCATAGACTGCAGGTTTATTTATAGATGTGAGCCATAGCACTCAACAAACATCTATGTAGTACTTCCAAATAATGACCAGAAACAGAAACATAACCACTTATAAATATCCTAATACTCATGCAAAGCACAGGAACTAAAAGAAAATCCAAGAATGTCGGAATAGACTTCAATTTTCCAATCCTTGTCCATCTCTCATTGCAAATATTATGTTGAAGTGCATTGACCCCAATGTTAACCCACCAAATTCTTTAAGAAGTATCAGCCTTCCAGGGGAGTAATGCTGGATTACAACTCCAAGTGTTCACTAATTCCTAGCTAGTATGGGAATTTCCATTCTTGTTGAGAATTCTCAGAATTGTAGTTCAGAACATCTGAAAAGCATCTAGAGAAAGACCACCCACTTTTCTTATTTCATGAAGTACGTGAAAAATTTGTAAAATGGTTAAAACAGGCTGTGCTTTAGGGTCAGTGGAGACCAGATGAAACCACGAAGTATCTACTCCTTATTTAACAACAATCTCAGTTAGCAGCCATTTGCAAATATGATGGCAAATACGTGGAGTTTTTTTAAACTCATTTTCCAACCATACTTCTGACCAAATTTCATGTGCCTGACATGAATGGATACCAGAATGAAACTACCCATGGCATATTTATACAATAAAACTTTATCTGAATGAGATATCAGCACCCAGTGTTCTTCATCTCTCTGTCCTATGTTTACTTATTTCTTTTAACAACCTGGTCATTGGAATGGAACTTGTTTGCTAATGGGCTAGTGCTATATTCTTTCAGGCCAAGTAGTTTCCCACCCAAATATCTTGGGTTTGTTGCAGACTCCTCTGTTTTTGCATAATACAAACAAGGAATGTTATTTCCTTTATGTTGCTTACCATAAAACTCTGGGATCACACTCAATGAAACAGATTGATTTTCTTCTTTCTACCTCTAGCACAGAAGAAATGCATGGTGTTCCACTTTTTAAGAGCAGAGCTTTGCAATCTGCAACTGAGGTTGCAGTTGGAGCAACCTCAAACCATTCAATCGATTGGCATTTCTTTCCCTTCTCTTCCCAATTTTGGTGAGTTAGATCAGCCCAAGATAGACACAGTTTGGCTGCACAACACCTTGTGATCTGTTGCAGACCTCATGTAATAAAGGGAAGTGAAGGGACAACTACTTATTTTTAATGCAAATATATGCTTAATATAAATAGAAATTTAAAAATGTAAAAATGAACAAGCAAGTAGATCATGTAGTTAAACAAAATACCTCTTCAATAAAATCAGGCCTGTTGAGCTGAACATAGCCTATACTACACTGCAATTTATAGCAGAGTAGAGGGTAATGAAATGGGTTAGACTTTTTAAAAATGCTTTGATTAAATGAGAAGCAAGTCAATGAAAGAAAATGCCTTGGGTTCTCCTCTTGAAGTTCGGTGTTCTGCAAAAAGCTCTCAGAATGATTAATTTTGCACGTCACTCATAGGTTTAGACCAGGCGGATCTCTCATAACAGTTTCTGTGGCTGATTCTCTGAGACTTCTGACTGTCGAACCAATATGTTTTGATCTGTATTTGATGACAGAAGAACATGAAGGAAATTAAGGAAGTTAATTTTGGCACTTTTAGTTTTGGCACTTTTCCAAATTTGTGGAAATTCCTTGGTTAAATTGAAAATTCTAGAGGTAGAATTTTAGAACTTGAAAATTCTAGAAGTAATGAACATTTCAGGAAAAAAAGTCCAAATAAAAACATGAGTCGCAGCCACTGAGGAAGTTACAGGTTTCCTCAGCGGCAAGGGAAACCCACAACTTTTTTCCATAGCTGCAACTCATCTATCACATTTTAAATCACTTTTAATTGGTGGGCTGCTGATTTAGAGTAAGACAGGCTTCCAAAAGAGGAAACGTGTAATATCACATGTAAAATTATACTTTCTTAGTGTGAGTCGTACTCAGATTTTATTTAGCTTTGCTTCTCTATTCAGATCCAGAATGGAAATTCTGGTATGACCCATGTTTCATATTTTTGCAGATGTGATGTATCTATAACTACTCCATAATTACTCCATAAATGTCCATAAATATTGGTCAAGCAGTTTTGCTGCCAAGAAGAAAGCAAATCATTACCATTTTTGAATACCAATAAAACCATAGATTTGAACAGCATCTTTGAGGGTGCAGTCCAACCTTCTCTTCAGTGTAGACATAACTAGAACATCTTTGACAGATAACCATCCAGCCTCTTTTGAAGACTTCCACAATATCTAGGTCAAAGTGTAGGACTTAGTTGCTAAAGTGTATTGTCTACTTTTGCCTAAAAAGTAGGAATTAAGGTCAAGGAGACCATTAGGCTGATGGTTGGCTTAAGACAGTAAGACTAGGATTATTTTTATTCCTCTCAGTAGAAGGAGGTATATATTAGTTATAGGATGCATTCAGTTCAAAGGTAGAATTTTCATTTCCTATTGTAGTCAAAGTACAGGAGTCAAAGTATTCTCAAGAAAATAAATTGGAGTGTGTGTGTCTCTCTCTCAGCTTCTCCAAGAATATTGATAAACTGGAACAATCATTTAATGCTTTAGTTAATTAAGCTAGCATTTTAAAAAACCAGACTTTCTATGCAATGTAAATGCATAGGATAATTTTTAAAAAATAAAAGCAGAAATGGCAAAAACGGAGAAGACAGAAAGATCAAATTACATATAGGATAAAATTAAGTCATCTTTTCAATGTTCATTTTAATTGGAGCTAAGATCATATGGCTCAGGACTCCTTTCATTTCTCATTCAAACTCAAGTACAATATTATATACTACACAGATAAAAATATGATTCATGTTGGTGCAAAAAGCTTCCCATATACTTTAATGGGGGGTGGGTCTCAGTTGTCAGTGCCTAATCAGGACAGGGTCTGAGGGTCATGGTAGATAGTACACCGAAAATGCCATTCCTTGTTCAGCTGCTGTCAAAAAAGGCAAATTCTATGTTAGGTATTATTAGGAAAGTAAAATGGCCAATATAATAATGTCAATATACAAGTCTATTGCGCTCAAAATACTTTGTGCAGCTCTTAGCACAAAAAGAATATTGTAGAGCTGAATAAAGATACCAAAAATGATGACTAAAATAATTACAAGGCTGTGGACCATCACTAAAAAGTAAGATATACAGCTTGGACTTTGAGCGTAGATCCAACAAGTAAAGAGAGATTTGATCATAAAATAAAAAATCACGGCTAGTGTGAAGAATGGTTCAATGTCATTTTTTCTCTCTCTTTATATCAGAATTCAGGTGCATCCATCATAATTAAATGCAGGGGATCCTGATATAATACTTTTTTATCCAACACATAGATCCTCAGATATCAAAAGTAATTTTTAACTTTCAGGATGTTATCATAAAAGAGGACCTGACCTGGGATACTCATATTAAAGCTCTGATAAGCAGTATATAACATCTGAGTGCTATTGCTATCCATGTTGTAAGCCGCCCAGAGTCCTTCGGGA
>JANHGC010006478.1:239514-251478 GCA_027560395.1 Boaedon fuliginosus | reverse complement strand
CCTGTTGCTCCTCCGAGGGAAGCTGAGGCACTGCCAGGAAAGAGGGTCCAGGAGAGGGAGACCGTGCCCATTCCTCCCCCTCATCCTCCTCATCCTCTGGCAGCTGTGAAGCAGGCTCGAGGATCGGGGCCATAACAAGTCTTTATTTTTGAAGAAAAGACTGAAAATTGGAAAAAAAAATCCCAAAAATTATGTACAATATATACAAAGTATTTCAATATTTACAATAATATTTTTTAACGGTGCTGTTACACAGACTCTTCAATAAACATTGGTAAAAAACATTCCCCATTCCCTAGCTACTGTATCTCTTATTTAACCATTTAAAAATATATATATTGTAATCTAAAAGCTATTGTAGTTCAAAAGCTGTTAGTTGAACAAAAAAGTTGGCTATTGATTAAATCACCATTTTTTTTAATTCTTATTGTTACTCTCCCCAGATTTATCTTGCCGGGCGACCTAGACATCGATGAGCTACTTTATGAAGAATTTTTAACCCCAGAGGAAGAAGCAGAGTACAGAAAGGAGCAGGAAGCCAGAAGGCGCCAAGGACTGCTAGAATCTGTAGACTTCTCAAAGTAAATGAATTTATCAAGCTCAGCCTCTCCTTACTGTTTGGGAACGTTCACATGCACGTTTATGAAGAGTTAAACACATTCTATTTCCAGTTGGATTAATATATAAGTAATATATATAATATATTGATTAAACAGTAATCTTTGAAGAGTCCAATGTATTGAATTTCCTGCTGAAGTTTAAAATGTGGAAACAGGTACACCAATCAAACACTAGTAGTTTTCAGTTACCGTATTTTTTGGAGTATAAGACGCTCTGAAGTATAAGATGCACCCAGCTTTTGGGGAGGAAAATAAGGTGGGGGGGAGGAATCTGCATCTGCCTCCCAGCAATTTGTCTTCTGTGCTAAATCAGGCTGAAACTAAAACAAATAGGCTTCAGAACAGGTAATAAAGGAAAATCTGGGATGCAAAGGCAGAGGCAGACTTTTCCCTCCCTTGTTTTCCTCACCAACACCTCACAGCAGCTGATTTATTTATTTATTTGTATTAGATTTATACCCCACCTCTCTTCCCCAGTTAAGGGGAAGCTCTTGCTGCTCTTGCTGAATCAGTCTGTGCTGAAAATGAAACTGAAGCTGGCTCCAGCACAGGAGTTGGGGGTGGATTTTTTCCCCCCTTTGCTGAAGCCAGTTTCAGTGTCAGCACAGACTGATTCATCAAGAACAGCTGATACCCCCAATCAACTGCTGTACGGAGGCAGATCCCTTGCTGAAAATGGGAGGAACAGGCTGCTATGTGCTCTGCAGCCTGGAACAGATGTGTGCTGAGGGCGAAAATGGTGGGTGGGCGGGGCTACATTTGAAGTATAAGACGTGCCTTAATTTTCAGCCTCTTTTAGGGGGTAAAAGTGCATCTTATACTCTGAAAAATATGGTATATGACAGGCTTTCTCCAGCCTCTTCCAGCATTGCAGCTACTGCTGCCAAGAGGTAGACTTTACTTACTTACTTACTTACTTACTTACTTACTTACTTACTTACTTACTTACTACTTATTAGATTTCATGAAAAGCTTTTGGGTTGGGATGTGGGAGAATCCAGCTTTACCTCAGAAAGCTACCACATCTTTCCAAGAGGGAGACGTTCTGCATATTAGTCAAATCTGAGGCATATTACTTGTGCAGTATATTAATACAATGAAATTGGTAAAAATGAAATCACAGTGTTTACCAAGCTGCAAAATTTGCTAGATAACTAGGTTCTGATAATAAACATCTATGCCTTGCCTAGCCATATTAGACAATGGATGATGACCTAGTTTGGCCTCTTCTTTCTCAGTTACACTGCTTTCTTGATTTCTGCTAATGGTTTTATTGTTATGTATTCAAAATCACAGCTGCCAGTTCTTTAACTATGATTGGATATTGAAATGTATTGGTAAACTGCATGTGTTGATCCAATCAGTGTGGCCTTTTGCAATTGACAAGCGGACATTTTGTCAATGTATATTGTACAATTTTTTTAAGTGATATCCAAGATTTTTTGGTATGGTTCCAAGCATTCCAATAACACCTGGGACCAACATTGCCAGTTTATGTCAACTTTCAGATCTTGATACTTTGTGACCTTCTCCAATTCTTATTTTACTATTCCCTGGTATTGCCACATCAATTATCCATACACTTTCTTCATTTCAATCACAGGTTAATATAGTTACATTATGTCTCAAGACTTTATCAGTCTGGATTCAGAAATCCCAGAATATTTTATCATGCTTATTTTTGACCACTCTTTAAACTCTATGTTCCTAACTTTTCATTGCTGCTCCATGATAATTTTTTCATATGTTCCAATGAATCATTTTGGTTGTCTGTGTTATGGCATTGCTTGTAATTAGTTTGTGCAATCTTCTTGTATAACCTGAGTTTATGATTTATTATTCTTTCTGTCTGTTTGTCCAATGTGCACTTTGAATCATTTAATGTTTAGTTGTTTTAATATTTTGGTAATAATATTTTAACTATTTTTTACTTTTATAATATGTAAACCACTCAGAGTCACCATGTAGGAGAGATGGGCAGCATAAAAATGTAATAAATAAATAAAGGCCATTTGTAATTTCAATTATATTACTGTTCATTATTTTATCCTGACTTATTGTAACTATAGCAAATTTCTCTAAGCCAGGGCTGTCAAACTTGTGGCCTGTGAGCTGGATGCATTACACGCTGATCATGCCCACACCCAGTTTAGCAAAGGGGAAAAAGTCCCAATGTGGCACATGACACCACCATGACATGAGTTTGACACCCCTAACCTAGGCCAAATCATCTGAGAATAGCTGTTTCAAAGTCACCCAGCTGACTTTCTTTCCTAAGCAAGACTAGAACTCAAAGTGTCCTGGTTTCTAGTTTAACATCTAAACCACTACACTAAATTAGCTCAAGAACATTGTTACTCTTCTTATTTCCCTTTCTCCTCCTTTAACACACATAAATAGATCACGTCTAGTTTTTTGTACTCCAAGAGTAGACTCATACAAGGTTTAGAGGCTGGATGGTAATAGAAAGATGATAGAGCAGTAATTTCTATTCTATTATTTTTATTATGATTTCATTCAAGTTTATAATTGCAAAGATAAAAGACTAATACAACTAAAATGTTTTTTTAATAATAAAAGTAGTATAGAAAGTACAGCAAAGAAAATATAAAGAAAAATATAAAAGCTGAAATAGGAATGTAGTAAAGAAAAATAAATATTTAAATAAATGACTTATTCTTTTATTACAAGTACAGACAATTGCAGTAATTTATTACCATCTTTGAGTATACAACAAAATATCTTATCATCTCTTATCTATAAAGACATTTTTAAAGGTTCATGAAAGAGCTAATTTGGTCATGTTTCCCTTTAAGTTTATCTGGAAGGCCGACAGAAGAACAGGTGTGGAAGAAGTCAACTGTCATTCTAAACCAATTAATTTTGCGGAGCAAAAGGTTCACAAAGAATATCTATCTGTCTGTCTATCTATCATCCATCCATCCATCCATCCATCCATCCATCCATCACTTTATATATTGAAAGAGAAAGAAAAGTTGTTGTCATCATCATTAAAATTCAAACAATGTCACATACAGTATCTATTAAAAGTAAAAGAGATTAGGCCAACCATTCCAGCTAGTTTTCAGCAGAGGAATTCTGGGAGTTGAAGTCCACCCATCTTAAAGCTGCCAAGATTGAGAAACACTGTTTATGCTGTTTGACCCAACTAAATTTCTTTGGGGTTGCCTTGATATTTGGGAGAGCAGAAAAATTACTTACTGACCTTGCTGCACTTGAGTAAATGAATGAGACGATTTTAAAAATGAAAGCCTTTTAAAATAATTGATTCCAACAATCGGATCACAATATATTATGACTGTTGTCTGACAATTTTGCTTTAAAGCTCCAGTCAGGCAGAAAGGACAATAAGATGCAGTGATCAGTTGGAATAATCTTTGGATGCATTCCAAGAGCTCATAAAACCCGGCACTGTCCATATTAGTTTGAGAGATGTATTAGGCTATTTTTATTTTCACAGGAATTTACAAAAAAATCATGTTGTTTATGCACTCCAAGTAAACTAGGATTGCAAACAACCTCCGGGAAGAGCTTCATAGTATCTCTGCTTTCGTGTGGACAAAATGTCGCTTCACCTCAGGGGCATGACAGGGGCAATCTGCCTTGATAAATCATGTTGCTTAAAGCATTCTTTAAAAAGAAATAACTTGAGCAATTCACAACAAACTCTTTCATAAAAAAGCATGTCATATATAGAGTCTCAGAGGGGATAAGGACAGAAAATAAAAATGCTTGCAAATTACATGAACATCAGTTCCAGCATTAATTGTTAAAAACAGATTTCCAAGTTAAACAATAGCTTAAATGGAACAAATGCAAACTAAAGCCAACCTACTGGCTGATAATAAATGGACAAATGGGGAATATATGGGGAGTTTTACCTGATTCATAATGAGAGAGATATCAAAGTTTCAGCATCAGAAAGGCAGATTCAATGAATCTCTTCAGACTTTGAAAGACTTCTGAACTGTAAATCCAAGGATTCTTTTTAGAACAGTTAACAATGTAACCAAGAAACATTGTGAAATATATCTTTATCTGCATGAAACCATGAGTAACATGCATGTGTATATGTTTCAAATTTTAAATCCCATCCATTGGCTAATATTGTCAATTACAAAATATTGGAGTCACAGTTATATGCAGGACAAATAGAAATTAAATCAAATCAGAATATCATTCAATGTGCAGTTACCCATCGCTTAAAGACATCTGATCCTAAAGCGAATGATTCCAGAATGATGAAACAAGCATTGTATCATCACAACATAACTTCCATTTTTTCAAATTTGCATTGCATAAAAGTACATTAAAAGAAATATTACAACATTGTGATGCAACTTGCCTCTTCTTGCCCACTCCCCTCCCAGCACCTACAGTATGCTACTCTTTAATGAGGCAGTTCAATTATCTTTATGTTGATGATGCTGTTGCTTGGGAAAAATTAAAACATAGAAATGGGTTGCAACTTCTTTAAAGCAGTTGCATCTTTTCCCGGGATCAGGTGTCTACTCTCTGCAGCTGCAATATAATTCTAGGAAAAACTGATGTTTGAAAGATCTGCAGAAAACCAGTCTTTTCATGCACTATATTCAAAAGCACTGAAGAGTTTTCAATGGTATTCTGTCCATTTCAATTGTATATAGTCAAGTAAAAATGTGTTTTATCAAATGTTTGCATTATTTTGCATTTCAGATATGTAGATTTAAAATACTTCATTCAAAAGGACGGAAGAAAAAATCATAGCATATAAGTGAGAAAAGAAATCTAGGGAAAAATAGTCTTATTTTTGTGTTTGTTTTCCCAATGTTTTCCCATCATTCCCTCGTATGTACATTTTTGTATCCAGCTTTCTAATTTGTACAGGTCTGTGTGAATTTTTTAACTATAAACATATAAAATCTAGGAAAATATAAAAAATCTACATGTAGGCTCAAAGAATCAGTGAAGCGTTAGAATGCACCAAGATGGATAGGCTAATGTTGAAAATAAAAGGAAAAGAAGATATGGAGTATTATAAAATGTGGGACATTTTTATAAATGTATGAGAGATAAATATGGAGACCAGAAGCAAGAATAGAGATATTAACCTATGGCACACGTGCCAGAAGTGGCACGCAGAGCTTTCCTTCCAGGCACGTGCACCGTCATTGAGATGAAGCCTGCCCACCCGCCTGAAGTCCATGGGGGTCTCTCATACCTTTTCTGGAAGCACAGCTGCTCTGTGTTCCGGCTCCTGAGACGCACGCGCATGCACATGGGGTGGTTATGCATGCAAGAGCATGTGACCCCCCCCACCCTCCCTGCCACTTGCACAGATGCACACAACACTACCTCCACCCTGTGCGAATGCATGTGCATCTCCAAAGCCGAAATACAGCTGATCCGACGATCAGCTGTGCTTCCAAACAAGGACGGGAGAGCGCGTGTGGTGGTGGGAAGGCTGCATGCGCACGTGCATGTGCATCCAGACGTCCGGCAAGCATGACAAAAAAAGTTTCGGCACCGCTGTATTAGGATGATAAAGTGCAATGTAATTAAAGCATGAATGTATGTAAAACAAATATGTATATATAGAAATAAGGATGCAATAGAGATAATAGACTATATTTGATGAACCCCCAAGATCTTACACCTCAATGTGAGATTGTACTTGGTGTTTTATTTTTACTATTTTTTATATTTTTTGCTTTTTGCTTTTTTCTTTCTTCTTTTTTCTTTTAAAACAATAAACTTTATTTAAAAATAAAAAATAAAAAATCTGCATGTCCTGCGTTATATATGCACAGTACATATATGTGGTCCAGGAAATAAAAGTCAGATCAGTTCGCTTAAATGTGAGACAAAGAACATTGTCCAAAATCTCAGTTACAGAAAAATACTTCAATTGGCCTTATGAGCTCTATGTCTTCAGTGCTCAACACATTCTTTGTTCTGGATAGGGGTGTAAAAGAACTTTCCCACAGATCTTGTTGGAACAAGTTTGTTTTTATCTCTAGAAATTCCATGCTAATAGAAAGTATGTCTGGCAAAAATTCACTTTTCCCTAAAACCAAGGAAAGTAAAACAAAAACCTGGCTGACTTTTGGAAGTTGGTGATATCTTTTCATTTTTTTCTTCATTACCTTCATAGTAGAAATGGCAATCCAGGCTTCTTTCAGAGAGCACTAATCCGTATATCTCTGAACATCTTTAGGAGGAATAAAAGGAAAATTCAAGATGGCAGAACATAATTAAAACAGAACATTAAACATTAAAACTCTTTGATCCCCAAGCTATCACTTGATTTGCAGGTGGCAACAGTGGAGAAGAGTATGTTTGCATAATTACAGCTTGTTGAGCAACTGTGGCTCTTCCAAGCTGGTCAGTCATAGCTATGGTTATTCATACCTTGAATACAAACTCTCTTGGCTATTTTGCTTTACATGAAGCTACCCAAATTGTGCAGAAATTGCAACTGGTACAAAATGTGGCAGTCAGGCTGCTAACTGGAGCAAGATAGAGAGTTCATATGAAGCATGTACTAAAAGTTCTGCACTTGCTGCCTGTTGCCTGTCAGACATAACTTGTTAGTGATCTTGACCTTAAGAGGCAGAAACGGATAAGAACCTCATTATTTCTGAGGAGTGAAACTGCCTTAGATCATCCATGTGATCCATTCTGAAGATACCTCCACTATCAGAAGCTCAATTAAATGGTTTGCAGAAAAGGCTATACTCATTGAGTATCTTTGCATTTTCTGAATATTTCCGATGACACTGCCAGTCACATAGGCTGGATGATTGGTGATTCCGATCAGAGATAAAGAATCTTTGACTAATTAAAACTGATTATAGTTTCATTCATGGTTCATCTGGATTCACTTTATACAGTTGGATTATCAAAACAAAATTCCTTATCTAAGAAACTTTCCTCAAAGTATTTGAGGAAGTGCTTATCTGCTGTGTTTAACTATATTTGCAAACACATAGTCTAAGGTTCAATCACCAGCATTTCATTTCTTTTTTATTATTATTTTTATTGGTATTATTATTATTATTGTTGTTGTTGTTGTTGTTGTTATTTCTAACTGACATTTCTGCCTTCCTGACATCTGACATCCAGGAGAAGAATGTTCACTGCCACCAGTAAAGAGCAGCTTGAACAAGATGAACCAGGGATCTGATTTGGAAAATAGGTATCCGGTTTAGGTCAAAATGATATAAGAAGACATGATGCCTTCATAATACAATGTAAAATATATAGTTTGTTTCATTTGTGAGATGACGGCTTGATGTCTGATGTCATTTCCTCTCTCTCTCTTCAGAGATACCAACAAACTGCAATAAGGCAGCATTCTGCATTCCCACCAGCACCTTAAAATGTCAAAGACCAGGCAGATCTATTTTGAATGATTATAAGATACAAAACTACCATTTGATATGTAGCAATAAAGAGAGATAGTAGTAGGCAGAGCTACAGCTATCAAACACCTGAAGAACATTCTGATAAAATTAGAGACAAAAACCTAATCACATTGAAAATCTCATTTGACCATGAAGGATTTATAAATATAAATTGGTGACGTCTTGTTTCCTAGAAATAAGATCTAATTCCATTTTGCATAAGATTTTTAGATTGGGGATTAACAGAATAGGCATCTTCCCAAACAAGAGTTGATTGCCCAATTGAGTAAAGTTTAATTAGTATGTAAATAACACATTCACTTACAAGTGACATTCTCCCACCTCTTCCCATGCTAAGCTGTCAGGTCGTAAGATGCTGCAAATATCCTGACACTAAACAGTGGACTTACAAAAGGACCCTTTGGCAAAATAACTTAAATAAACTGAAATGGTGGGGAAGGTGATAATTGCTTTTTTTCTTTCTTTTAGCCACTTCACCTACAATTCTCTAATAGTGAAAGTACAGAAATGTCGTGACTGGAAGATGACAGTGTTGTTATATCTGTCTGACTTAAAACTGTTTGATAATGAAGGAATTATCAACCATATAAGTCTTAACACCATTAAACAAAATGTTTTAGAGTCAAAGGTTTTGCTCCAATAACATTCTTAAGCAGCTCAGTGCTTTGCTTTTGCATAATATCTCTCATCAAATGTCCAAGGCATTTTACTTCAGAAGCCAAAATGGATGTCGATTAAAACATACCCCAATATCAGCAATGGGATTGGATCCTCTACCTTTCAGGGCAGCAAAGGTGCAGGATAGGTACTTCAGCCTTCCAAGAATGGGGAAAGCCTAGATACTTCAAAACGAGTATTTGAGGGGGGTCATTATTGCCTTTCCAACTTCTGCTGCTTAAGGTCATTGCTTCACTCTGCCTAAGAATGGACTGGCTCTAGAAGATACAAAGTTGGAACACAATAGGTCAGTGACATACATTCAATAAATGAGCATTGTTCCCAATGCTAACTCCTGCAATCATCACTCCTCCAATCTCCTAGGTATCATAATTTAGTAAAATAAAATTGCTTTGGTACATACTTATTTTTATTTTATTTATTTTATTTTATTAGATTTATACCCCACCTCACTTCCCAGAAAATGATTCTGTGATAATTAATTTTATTTGCAATTTAACCCATGTTGACATATTCCTTCCAGCTTGGTATCCTCACTTTGTGATTAGGGATGAATGAAGTGTTTTATTTTTCATCTATGTGGATATCAATTGCTTTAATTCAAAAGTCTGTTTCAGCTTGCTTCTGCATTAATCTACAGGTTTTCTGATTTTGTATTCTTCAGTTATAATACATATGTATTTTGTGTGTGTGTGTACATAAACACACACACACATACAGACATGCATCGATGTATGCATATATTCATATTTTGGGGTATTTTACAAAATGAAAACAATTCCAATCAGAGCAAGTGAAAAACTGTAAAATCCATAAATATAAATTTAGGAAATGTACTGTATTGTGCAACCTTTAAGAATTAATCCATATCTTTAAATCATCAGCTAATGAATAATGAGTGATATGCATACATATTTTAACTCATTAGGGATGAGCATGGATATCATCAAACTATAAATGTGATAGGACATTTAGGTTCACCACAAGCCAGAAAATGAAACTGGTTTCATGTCCCTAAGTGCTAATCAAAATCAGTAGATCTATAATCACCCTTATATCGATTTGTCCATGGTAAACTTTGCAGCTATGGAATGAATCTTGAGTTATCTAAAGATTTTTGGGGTTTTTTTTGCAGCCGGGCAGATATCAGAATTCTGCTACCATATTTTTGCAATGTTCACTTCTTGAAGATGTCTTATATACTATCTTAAGTGGTAAGTAAAATGAAGAGAATATGATGACATTCTTCAAGAAACAGCTTTAGGTCCTTGAAAATGATTATTTCAGTTTGCCTGCAACTATAAAAATGAGTTTTGGGTAATAGCTTTTTCTTTTATATAGCAAATGATGAACGAGCGCTTAAGCAGCCACTCATCCACCAACAAAGGCATAAAGAACATAAAAACTCCACATGCTAACAGGGACTTGGAGGACTAAAGTCTCTTGATTTTTCAATCTGACGCTTACACTATAAAGACAGTCATTTATCGTTCCTTCTGTTTCAAACTACATAGAGATTTCTACAGTGAAATTCAACACCTTCAATGCTTGCTTGTTGCATCATTTTTTTTTTAAAAAAAAAACACCTCAATGAGAAATCCATTTGATGATGTTTTGTTTTCCAAATTTTGAGTATGCTGCTCATGTCTGAGATAGATGAAATCTTGTTTGAATATATCTTGCAATATTTGCTAAAATGCAACTCAGTGATCGCATTAAGATATGGAAAATTCAGTATGAGGTGCCTTAACTATGTTGAGTGTTCTGTGTATATTCACTGTACTTGAATGTACCAGATAGAGTAAATCTTTATCCCTTGAATAGTTGCCGTATTTTGATATCTATTATAATAAGGAACACTTTCTGATTAATTACAACAATTCAAAGGTAACAATATGGCAGTAAAGTAAATTAAACTAAACTAATGTTGAAATCCTATTGGTCCCCAGGAGAACTTCAGATTCAACCAATTGTTTGCATGCATCTTATTTATTTATTTTATTTATTTTATTAGAGTTGTACCCCACCTCTCTTCCCCAGTAAAAGGGAACTCGAGGCAGCTCGAGATTTTTGGCACTGGAGGATTTTAACCTACACGCCACGGGAGGAGAATTTTTATGGGCTTGAGAGTTTATGGCCTCCATAGTGACCATAGGCTTGTCCCAAAAGATTTGTCACATATATGTAGTAATACGTTGGACCTAGCTTTTATCTTGTAGCAGATGTAACATAATGTGAAAAGAAAAATGGCATTGATTCTTTGATGTAGTCAGATTACTTTAAGGCTTACATAGCCCTATGTAAAATCATCTGTTCCAGGTGTCTGATGCAATTTCTGGTGGAGTAAATGGAAATTCCCAAGGATCAATTCTTCTACAAATAACATCACTGAAACAGAAAGGTGGCAAAGGCATTGGACAAGAATGTTCCTGAGCACCAGTTCTTACTCTTAGTACATCAATATGTTCCTTGATTTATTGAGATGAAGCATCTAGAATTAGTTAGGAAAAAGAGAAGAAACAGATAATTGTGTTAAGGGTTACATTATAGTGAAACAAACAATTGACTTCAAAACTACTGGCCTTTAGAAAGGCTATTACAACATGGTCTTTCCCTGGGCCTTTGAGTCATAATAAGCTGGAACCCCAGTTGTTTGATGGTTGGATTACCATTTTATTGTTTTAGTGTTTCATAGCTGTTTGTTACTTTATGCATTTTGGTTTTCCTCTTTTGTTAGATTTTGTTGCTTTTTCTTTTGTAAACCACACAGAGTTATCTTTGTTGTATTGGGCAACCATAGAAATATGTTAAATAAACAAATAGTGAAGTATACATATTTCTTGTTTACTACAAATCTACAAATTTTCCTCCAGTATCTATTTGAAGAGCCCTTTCTAGGCCATTTGTAACATATTTCTGATGTTTATGGCAAATGAAGTCACTCATATTCCCCCAGAATTGATAATCAAGAAATCATATTCTGTGATTATTTGGAAGTTTTTTGAGTTTTTGAGAACTGAGGATGCGAATAAGGTCCTTAGCTGTACAATTGTGCCACCTGCAAAAGCTATCCATGTACCCTCTTGCTCATTTTAATTGCAATATAAGGTATGTCTGATTGAATTTGGGAGATATCAGTGCCTCAGTGAGAGAAGCTATGGCATTTATTTTTATTTATTTATTTGATTTATATCCCGCCTCTCTTCCCCCAATGGGGAACTCGAGGCGGCGTACAACAT
>JANHGC010006478.1:222385-234078 GCA_027560395.1 Boaedon fuliginosus | reverse complement strand
GTGATTGTATTTAGAAATGGTTTTTATTGTATATCATTGTGTTTTATTGTTGTTAGCCGCCTCGAGTTCCCCTTGACAGGGGAAATGAGGCGAGGCATAAAGCTAAATAAATAAATAAATATGTTATTTCCCAGTAATACAAAAAGTACTTCAATAAAAATAGTTCAGTTCTAATCCACGTATTATTTAATGAACCACAGATCAGGGGTTTTTTACAGAAGAATTTATACAGAACACTTAACCTCCTAGGACATTCCTAAATGGTTGCTTAAGTCCATTGAGAAGCAAATTGACCTCTCTGCCAACTAGTTTGGACTCTTGCTCTCATACCAGTGCCTAGCCTTCATTAGCAGGGATAGTGGGTTTTGGAATAGATGGAAGCAGCAAAGTTTAAATAAAATGCTGGCTTCATAACAAGACCTGATAGTAGAGTTGGTTTATTGACAGGGGACATATTCACTTCCCACATGGAACTGAACTCACACCTAGAAATGTCTTTTAGTTGTTTATTTTCTTAGACATGTAAAGGTTCAATACATTATCATATACATTACTGTCTTTTTACCTATTTTAACAAAGTTGTCTTTTTCTTTGCCGGTAGCTCCAAGCAGGAGTTTCCAATTTTGTGTTGTTAAACAACTCAATACAACTTCACCTGCTTCAAAATTTTACAAGTTTTGAAAAACATTTAACTGGGCTTCTCCTATATATTTTAAATATTATAGCTAATCTACATTTTGACTGGTATCAGAGTAATTAAATGTCATTATGAAAAGGACTATTATTGGTTTATTTTATAAGGTAGAAAAAGTCCCAAGTGATTTTTTTTCTCCACCAGAGCTGCTTTTGAAAAAATTCCATTGCAAAATGCCTTACTGCTTACATTAGTTGTTCAAGCATTTAGATTTCAAATGGAGTATCTATTTAAAAAAAAACACTGAAGTTCTCCCAGTCAGACCTGTTCTTGATTCAATACATTACAAACAGCCTTCTCCAACTTAATGTCTTTCAGCCCACCCCCGGGTTTCTACCAGTTTGGCCTGGTTCAGGCGAACTGTTTCTTCCATTTGTCCCAGTTCTAATGAAACGGTTCTTTTGGTGACGAGTTTGGCCCACCCACCCCTGCGCTATTCTGTGCCTTTTGTGGCCTTTTTTAAAGCACAGCTTATTGGCGTGGCAATGCGAATGCCACCCATAAGCCACCCATCATTTGTTCTGGCTCATTAGAGGTGCAGTAAATGGTAAGTATTCTCATTTTTTGCTAATGTAATGCATGCACGTGGTGTGCAATCACCAAACTGGTTGTTAGACCAGTAGAAACCCATCCCTGCTTTCATGTATTTATAAATCCCCTCATGACTGTTCATTGTTATGCTTTATGCATATGTTGGGAATTTAGTCCAAAACAGATAGAAGAAGCCAGGTTGGGGAAGAAAAACAGAACATATTGAGTTGGATCTAGATTTGCTCTTAAATCTTAAAATTAGCAGCATTGCCATTTATAATAACTTGCTGAAATCCCCATTTTGTGAATAAAAAGGCAGGATATTAAGATGGAGAAAATTCCATTCTTTCAGTAATCCTGTTCTAAATTTGACAAAATCTGGATCTAACCTGTCGGATGTAGCTCCTTTACTTTACAAGTTTCCAGACAATCTACAACAAAGACAACAGAATTGGGGCAAATCATTGTTTGCCCTGAAGGTGCTACAAGAATCTTTTTTTTTCTGTTTATAAGATTGTTGTGAAGCTTCTATCATTGAATATGGATGAAATGCTCTGCATACTTTTATTCTACAAAAGTGCCAGATTCTTACGATTTTTTTAAAGAATTCATCTCATGGCCTGTTTTGTTTGTAGAAAGAACCAAGGAAAGCACTTTTGCCTGCAATGTCCACTTATGGAAAATGGAACTTTCATGGATGGTTTCATATTTCCCCAGCCCAATGGATATTTTATCCTCAAAGAAATTGGTAATATCAATGAGCAATTGTGTTGCCCATGAGACACAATGGTTTCATGTGGAACATAATTCAGCCTTATGGTCCTGCCCCGCCCTTCTTTTTTATTTTCTATTTACAAGGACACCTACAATATATCAACAACAAATAAATGGAAGAGTCATTTTTGAAGGAGTGACCATCAGGGGAATTCCAACTGCAATTCTTTGGCTTCCAGGAGAGTAATTTGCTAGCAAACCAAAAACATTGCCGCCTCGAGTTCCCCTGAAAGGGGTGAAGAGAGGCGGGGTATAAATCTAATAAATAAATAAATAAATAAACAAACATATTTTTGGGAAATTCAATATTGAGCCTTCATTGTATTTATCCCACATTTTCAATGTACTTTGCATTTTCTAATTGATCTCATCCACATTCCCATGAGAGAGAGGAAAAACAGTCACAGTAGTCAAATTGCCAGTGGATCGCTTAATCCATTCACCTGATATTAGTCACCAAAATGAAAGCAATTAGACTGACATACAGTTTTTGTTCAGCACATGTGCTCTCATTCTTGGGTCAAAGTAATAACTGAGAGTATTTTTGTTTCTTTCCTTCTTGCGTGTGGATTTTTCTCCCCATCCAAATGTCTTCCTGGATTTGGAATTTTAAGCTGTACCATTTTTACTATTTTATTTTTAAAATGCAACTATGAAAGTTCATTGTTCCATTTGAAAACATTTTCCAAATATTATACTACACATCATATTAAAGCACTAAACCAAATCTCACTTATTTTGTGAATGTAGCTATTACTCTCACATACTTTCTCAGTGCAGATATTTTCTATGTTAACACTGAGAAGGAAAACAGATACTGATACTCACAGTGCTTTCTGAGAGAATAATGGCAACTAGTAAAGAGTCTTCCAAAGTTCAACCAAAATAGCCATTCTGATTTCTCTGTTCTTAGATTAAATGGGAGAAATGGGTTGGGAGGAGTGGACCTGGGATTAGAGTTAGACTTAGAGTATTGATTGGTACATCTGTGTATACATGAATGTATTTTCAGCCATTTTAGCTTAGCCATCTGTCAGCTTCACCTAGTTCACACTGCTTCAGTTGGGTTTTTGGATTTAGGTGAATTTCTGAAGCATTGAAGTTCCTCTACCTGTCAAGCCACAACACAAAATCCTAACAAAAATGCAAACAAACGGAATTTCACATTATGCAAGACCCTTTCAGATAAAAGAAGCTGTCAGCTTCAGAGATTGCCCCTGAATACAAAGAAAGCATTGAAGGGACAAGAACACTATCTCACTATCTCTCTTTATGTATTACTGCAAATGAAATTATACCTCCTTTTACCATTCTGAAGAAAATAAGCTATGGGCTTAGATGATACTTCCTAATAACATATCAAAACGAAATATGGTTAGTATTAAAATACCTAATTATTTTAATTCTGGATAAGTATCACATTCAGGCAAGGCATAGATCTTCCTAAAGTTGCACCCATTTTAAGGTGTATTTTGATTATTGTACAGGTGACCAATATTCAGCTGTTCCATTGAATGTTGCTGCTTTTTGATGTCATTATTGAATCTGAAAGTTGGAAGGGACCATCCGGCCACTGAGTCAGCTCCAACAGGGTATAGAAGACCAGGGTGCAGAATCCCAGCAGAAAAATACATAATGGTGTATCTGCTTAAACATACACAGAAAGGAGAGCCACTCCAGCTAACTGAAGTCATCCTTGTATATACTCATACAGAACTTTCAGCTTTCAGAAAGTATGGAAAAATTAGGACAAATATATGCCAAAAAAGAGAATTCTAAAGTCATTGTGCATTTTTCCTCAAATTCTTGGAAATACCTGATTAAGCAACCACTACAGAAAAAATAATTTTATTTATGTATATTTTTCTTTTTGACTTGGTTCACTTTAGTCTTATTTATTTATTTATTTATTTATTTATTTATCTATTTATTTATTTATTTAGATTTATACCCCGCCTCATTTCCCCTGCTCTTAATGTAGCACAGAAGGCAGAATATTACCTTTAGCCTTCCAAATGATGCCCAGCCCTGTAGTAGCAATATGGGCACAGAAACAAGAAAGGCTCTGAATGAATGCCAATATATTTCCAGCTAGCGGTGATATCTACTAAAAATAGAAAATACCACTAACATGAACTAAAATAGTATTCTGCCCTTTTCCCAAAAATCTTGTCATAACCTACCATGACTAAGAAAAATAACCCAGTGTGGGACTAAGAAGATGAGGGGACAGGTTCAGATAACAAAGGAGCAAATTGTTTTCAATCTACCCCAGCGCTCTAAATGACAAGTGTATGCCATTTAACTTTTCCCACAAATCTTCTGTGAGGAAAAGGAAAGCATTGCACTTGAGCGTATTGACACCAAACTGATTTTTCTCTTCAGACACATGCATACAGAAACAGCTCTTAGTCAAGGATTTAATTGTTAAGAGAAGTTGCATCATGTCTGCCCTCCAGGCCCACAGAGATGATTGGTCTCTTCACTGAGCCATGAAATAGCCATGTGCTGCTGCCCGAATTATAACTGTTTTGGTAGAGACTGTTAGAATATGGAGGGTGGTATCTTCCCCATAAAGGACCGTACACAAAAGATGTCATCCACAATGAAGATCTTTATTCATCAGAGATACAGCAACACACAATAAGATACAAGTGAGATAATAGGTGGAGATAGGTTGTGCCTTATATAGGGAAAATTGCGTAGGTGGAAAGGATGTCACATGTCTTCCTTAGGAAGGGAATAGGCCAGGAAGGGAAACAATTATAGATAGGAGGTGAACTATAGGAACTATGTGGGCAAACTTCTATGCATCCTTTACTCAGGAAGTTCCCATGTGTAAAGTTTCAACATACCTACTAGTAACATTCCAACAGAGACCATAATACCAACTCACAGAGGAATCTATCTGTCCATTTCTCCTTAGGCATGTATTTGCAGGGATCTGTATTAAATACTGGAGTCAGGCCTTTTAAAGACTACATCTGGCCACTGCAACATGCATACTAATAACATCATTACAGCCGAGTGCCTTGGAGTAGGTGTTTACTTTGTTACGGTACCCATCACCTTCTAGAGCAGAATTGTTAATAGGAGGTTTTAAATTCAAATAGCACACCGGGCTAATTTTCTTCTATTTGCCCCCAAAATTAGGTTACACAGTTCATCTCATTTCTCCCATCCATTTTTGTCTTTCTCCTTCCACTCTCATCCATATATGGATGGTATTCCTTCTAGGAATAGCACTTCTTTCCTGTGACACTGAACTTGACCCCAGCTGACCTCCCTATAATGAGTGAATTGAAAACATCTCCCTTTGGAATGTGGCGGGTAGTTGATGGCCATACCAGGATTGTTTTCTTCCCTTCCCCTAAGTATCTGATGTGTTAAAGTAAAATACTTCTCAGAAACTGATACCAGTGTAATTACGCAATCTTACGAAGACTGCAGACCACAATTCCTTGGAATGAAGTCACTTTTCTTAATTAAACCTCCCCTCCACTCAAGATTCTATCTCTGGGTTCATGCGTTGCAAACACAGTTCTTTGATATCTGATAGCAAAATGGAATGCCTCTTTGTTCTTAATTGCATCTTTACCAGATGAGAATTTCTTCATGCCCTTTGGATAAGGGAATGCTGATGAAATGCCAACTGATTTCTAGATTTCCAGCACCTATCAACTCACAAATCAATATGTTGTTCAATATAGATTCCTCAACAGGGCTTTCCTGTTGAAATAAAGGGCAAGAGGTGAGGCCAGCTATGACCATAACAGGGGAAAGGTACAACTGGATGTAGTTTTCTTTTATGTTGGTTTTCTACAGAATAACAGAGTTAGAAGGTACCTTATAGGGCATCTAGTCCAACCTATAAGCATGGAATCTGGCACAAAGATTTTTTCTTCCTAAGAACTTCACCCCATTTCACTAGTATGGTAAAGGGAAGGTGGAAATCTGCAAAAAGAGACCCAGTTTCACCTAGTGCAGGGGTGCCAAACTGGTGGCCTGTGGGCTGGATGCATCATGCCCAGGCCATGCCCACCCCAACTCTATGAAGGGAAAAAAACATTGTGATACCTCACATGATTGTAACGTGATGCTATTTAACACATATGGCCTAGTGGTTAAATCACCAGGCTAGAAAGTGAGAGACTGAGTTTTAGTCCTGCCTTAAGCCATGAACGCCATCTTGAACCAGTCACTCAGTCACAGTCCAATTAATCTTACAGGATTGTTGTTGCTCTGGGGAAAATAGGAGGAGGAACGTGTGTTGGATATGTTTGCCACCTTGAATTATTTGTAAAAATAATGAAGGCAGGATATAAATAAAATAAAATTTATTTGACTGGGGAAATGAGGCAGGGTATAAATCTAAATAATAAATAAATAAATAAATAAATAAATAAATAAATAAATAAATAAATAAATAAATAAATAAATAAATCGAGAGAAAACAATTGGAAATCAAATACAGGTAGTCCTTAACCTATGACCACAATTGACCCCAACATTTATATTGCTAAGTGAGATAGTTGTTAAGTGAGCTTTTCCCCCTTTTACAATCTTTCTTACCCCAGTTGTTAAGTGAATCACTGCAATTGTTCAGTTATTGACCCCGCTGATCAATGTATCTGGCTTCTTCCCCATTGATTTTCCTTTCCAGAAGGTCACAAAAGGTGATCATGTGATCACAGGGATGCTGTAGTGATTGTTTCTCAGTGCCATTGTAACTTTGAATGAACAACTGTAAATCAAGGTTTACCTGTGGATCTGTTTCAAAATGTGTTTGGCTTTAACTTCCAGTAAATTATTTAAAGTGCTTCCCATATAGAAACATTTCAGAAACACAAATGCTTGTGTTCAACTTTCATAAGTAGAAATTCATTGAAGTTATCAAATAATCATTTTGAACCTCAAAAACAATAATTAAACCAAATGCAACATTTTTTGTACGTACGAGATCCTTCTGTTCTAATTTTCTGTGATGGTATACTAGGATCTCCTGTCCCTAAAATATTAGTGGCCATTATACGAAATTCATATTCCATCCATGGAATTAAATCAATAACTTTTGCGGATTCTGCATTTCCATCAACAATGGAAGGATCTAAATACAAGCAGAGACAATAATTAAAAACAGCACTGGAACAAAAATCATATCATAACATCTAATATTGGCTTACTCAAGTGAGTTTAATTGCTAAATAATCTAGTTTAATTTCTCAAATGTATCCAGAAATATGGATAGAGAAATCTCCTAGGACAATTTTTCTGTTTTTTGTTTTGCCAATTTTGAATTGTTTTTGTTCATTTATTCAGCAGGCTGTATTTTTTAAAAAACAAAATGTGTATGAAACACATTTATTTGAAAAAAAGTTTCCTTTTTCTTAATAGCCACATTGTTTAAAAGCTACATTCCATATATCTGTTTATACGTTTTTCATGAATGTAGGTATTATTTTTGTACATTTCTACGTGCCTTTTGGAAAGAAGTGCAAAATTCTGAAGAATGTGAATATCAAGAGATAACTGCATTCATAGTTGCACATCCACAGGCCGCCAGTGTGACACCCCTGGCTCTTCTAATTTATTAACTGGTTCTTCTAATTTAGCTGTAAGGAGATATGCCCATGCTACATACAGTATAAAATATAGAGTTGTACTCTATTGGTTACCTTATACATACAGTTTTGCCAGTAACAGGCATAGGCATTAAGGAATATATAGGGCATATGCAAATATATTGCATTACACTTTACTTTAAAATCTGCATAATGACGGTTAGTGCAGAGTACCACACCAGTCCATCTGTTCCTTACTCTGCTTCCCATTTTTCATGCATATCTCACTTTCCCAATTTATATTCTACTTTATCTAGGCTAAGGGTGTCGAACTCAATTTCATTGAGGGCCGCATCAGGGTTGTTTTTGACCTTGAGGGGCCAGAGTGGGTATGGTAAGTGGGTGTGGCCAGTTCGACATCATTCATGTCGAGGGCACCTGAGTGCTCTACCAGAGAAAAGGGGTTCCCAAGCTTCGCTTTTGGCTGCTACAGCCTCCTGCAACCCTCTGCCAGTGAAAATGGAGCTCAGGCGAGATGTATGCAGCCCTATCAAGGTCCGGTTTTGCTGGCAGAGGTACCGCGGGCAAGTCTTTCGCTGTTTCCGGGCAGCCCTGCAAGCCGGATCTAAGCATCCCATGGGCAGATCCAGCCCCCCGGGCCTTGAATTTGACACCCTTGGTCTAGGTACGGTAGTTAATGTAGGTTATGCATTTCAACCAATGCTAATTTTATAAATTGAGGGAGTCATCTTACATTCATATAACAATGGAATAAGTTAGTGAGACAAAGTAGCAGAAGGGTGAACCCATCACTCGCATCTATTATGAAGTTGGATAGTTTGGAGGCCACCTGGAAGACCTTTGCGTGCAACAAGATGATTATGAATGTACAAACTGTAAAATGTGCAGGCTGGGAGTACAATTTAGCAAATTATTTTGCTGTTGTTGCAGTAATGAAATGTTTTATTATGACACTTAACAGGTTTGAGAAAATCATACGAAAAACTGCTACACTTTGGGCTTTGAAGTGCATTTCTAGTGATTAGTTAGACCATTGTTGAGCCTACAGGTTTGCCAAAAAGGCAAGTACTATCTATATAAACTCATCCATTTTGTTGTTGTTTCTAGTTTGTAGCACATTAGCAGGAATAATTAAAACAGCATTCTGCTGGTAAAAGTGTCTCGTGAATGAAACTATGTCAATGATATTTTATTATTTAGGCTCCGAAGGTTTTTTCATATGATTCTTACCTGTTTTCATGTCTTTCCAATACTCAGACAGAAAAGTCCTTGACTGAATAGTGTAATTTGATATAGGACTATGATTTTCTATCCCACGGCTCCATGTAAGAATTACAGATGTATTTTTAATGTCTTCTACTTTCAGTCCACCTGGGGGGCCTGGGGGGCCTGAAAAATATTTCCATAAAAAATTATGACATAATCTTGTAAAAAAGTGAGCCAATGTTTTCAATTGTATAAAATTTTACTGAGTTAAAATATTTCATTACAACTTTCAATAACCTACTATTCTCACATATTAAAATTCAATCTGCAAAATCTCAGGTAGCATGGCCAAATGAAATGCTGGCCATTGAACAATACTAGGGAATACTAGATTGGAAAGGGCATTTTATAAAGTAACATAATAATTTTGGTCTCATACAAATCTCATACACTTGTGCGAGCAGACAGCGGGAGTGGCGCCTGAATGGCAGGCATGCGTGCACAAAGCTCCACTCAGGCAAATGGAGTGTTGCACGCAAGCAGAGGGCGCTTCCGCTTGTGCACAAAGCTCCACTTGCACGAATGGCAGGCACTTGAGTGGCGTGATTTTCACGAAGTTCACCTCACACGAGCAGAGGGAGCTTGAGCGGAGGCTACTTGCACGGAAGCTTCTTTCGCTGGAAAGAAGCATCACACGTGAGCACTCTCTGCTTACATGAGGGGAGTTCAAGTGCCCTTCTCTCAAGCACCCTTCATTTAAACAAGTGGAGACTTCATGCGCGAGCACAAGGGCCCTTTGCTCGTGCGAGTGAAGCTTCATGCATGAGTGTGAGCAACCGCCTTTGCATGCAAATCTCCATTCACACGAGTGGAGCGTGTGCATACCTGCTGCTCATACCCACGGAACTATGCATACACATGTGCATATGCCTGCCACTCAGATGCCCACCCCTCCACACCAATTCAGGTTGGGGACCACTGTCTTAAAATACAAAATACGATCTCTTTTTCTTGAATCCCATCTCTTATCTATAAACAAATTCTTACAGACTCAGCGTTTCAGTCCTAATCAGGAAAAATCCATTAAGGGTTACCGGAGATACCAACATATCTATTTTAACCTTGATAAGGTATGCCAATGTTATATTTCTTCCTATATTTCCTTCTAACAATCTTCAACTTTAGTCTGTTCAAATAACATCCTAGAACTTGATTTATTTTCATTTTTCTATATCCCTTCTCACAAAAATTTTCAAAGCTTTAATAAACTTATTTTGTAAATCCATTACAGGAAAATTAAGTCACTCTCTTCATTTATTGTTTGCATATCCCTTCAAATATTAAGACATCAGTTGCTTTCTTTTAAATCTCCAGGGCAACATCTTTTTCTATGTCATTCTTGTAGCCTTATCTTCTGTAAATCCACTTTCAAATCAGTCTCTATCTTGTCAGGTAGATTATGTCCCCCTTCCATAACATCTCTTAGACATAGTCTTTTGATTGAGGCAGATGTCTCTGTGGGCTCTGAGTTCATTGTTCAAAAATATTCATCAATATGTCCAATGCTAAAATATTTTGCTTCATTTTTTAATTAAACAGTATATGAGTCCTTTCTAATTTTTGTAGTTGTGATATTTAGTTCCCTCTATTCTCTGATTTTAAAATTTTCACTTTAGTTGTTATTAAAGAAAATTCAAAACAAAGCATTTTCCCATAGGAAGAATTATTTACAATTAAATCCAGAATCCTATTTCAAATTTATTTGGATCCTTAGTCCATTTTTTACTTTTTGACATTTATTTATTATTTATTTATTATTTCAATTTATATCACGCCTCTCTTCACCCATTCGGGGAACTCGAGGCGGTGAACAATACAATAAAACATCAAAAACCTATACAATAAAAACAAAAAAAAACACACTCATTCACTCAATCGTACGTGGGGGAGGGAAGGACAGGATGTTAAGTCCACGCTTGCTGGCAAAGCCAGGTCTTCAATGCCTTGCGGAACATAGGCAAGCTGGGGATGGTTCTAATTTCCATGGGGAGCCAATTCCACAGGGACAGAGCCACCGCAGAGAAGGCCCTAGCCCGCGGTCCCGCCAGCCGACATTGCCTGGCCGACGGTATTCGCCCTACATTTTATATCTGAGAACAAGGACTCATGCCTTTATTCTTCACCATGATGTTATGGCAACGAGTTTCATCCAGATTTCACTCGACATTCCCCTTCAGTTTCCAGTAGTCCTAAGTAGACCACTCCTTCTGCATTGCTTACCTCTGCTAGATCTCATTCACTAGCTTGTTTAAAAGAGGGAGGACATTTTTTGCGGACATTCCCGGTAGTGCTGTGTGACTTCCTTGCACTTCATTCGTTACAAGGTGTTCGGGGGGCAGCTTCTCACTTTTCTTGGTATAATCTTTATTCTTGACTTCCCAAAGCATGAATCCAAAAATTCCAAGGAATGAGCCTGGAACATTTTTGTCAGATTGGAATATGTGGGTAGACAGAGAGACCTCAAGAGACGGAGAAATAGAAAACAGGAACTATCAACACCAAATTTGCATCTTTGGCCATCTCCAACAATAAAGTGGTTCAAAAACTCCAGATAAGAGAAATTTGAAAGAAATTCTCAAGCACCCTGAGACCAAGGCAAAAAAAAAAAGAAGCCTCTTTCACAAGGGAAGAACATTTCTGAGTATTTACAAGGCAAATTTTGGCACAGTTTTAGTCAGAATGTTCAGTCAAGCCAAATAAAGATACTATATTAGAGCTATTAGACAGACAGACAGACAGACAGACAGACAGACAGACAGACAGACAGAGAGACAGACAGATGATACATACATTATCAAGATAGATAGATAGATAGATAGATAGATAGATAGATAGATAGATAGATA
>JANHGC010006478.1:50220-61328 GCA_027560395.1 Boaedon fuliginosus | reverse complement strand
GGAGCCGACAAAGCGGCTCAGCTCAAACCAAGCCACACTCCCCCTGAGAAAAAGGGAGCCTGGATGGGGAGGGCAGCAGGAGAAACGGGGAGGCAGCCTCCCAGCTAGCAAGGAGGGAGCCACAGAGAGGCTCTCGCACATGCTCACCCGGGAAGTGGGCGTGAAAAAAATGAAGGAGAAACACCTCGCCACTCAAATGGCTTCCCCATTTGTGTAGTGCGCTAAATTTAAACAGAAAGTGCTCCATGGGTGGCTAGCGGGATCCGCACAGAGTGGCGAGGCGTTTCTCTGGCAAAGCAATGGATGGCAATGAGCTCTCTCTAGCCTGCACGTGAAAGCATCCATGTCTGCATCGCGGGGTGGAGGAAAGTCGGAGCTTCAGGAGCTTCAGGCAGTCAGTGCCCCAGTTGGGTGGGAGATGGCCACAGACCCTTGGAGCCTGCAGGGCGAGCCTGCGGCTGACCACCCTTCCCATCCCGCTTCCCCGTGGGGGCACCCCCTGGCCTGGCTGTGCTTACCTGCTGCTAAGTGGCTGGGACCAGCAGGAGGCACATTTGTTCAGCGATCTCCAGGCCGAGCGGGCGACGGCCGGCAATCAGATGGGGGGAGACTGCACTGCCAGGGTGGGAGGCAGCCGCAGGCCTTCAACCCCTGGAGATGGGCTTGGGAGAGCCCAAGGAGGCTGCGCTGCCCATGTGGGAGGCCGGCGCAAGCCTCCAGCACACACCAAAGGGGTGTGAGGGCAATAAGGAGTGGCAGGGCCAGCCAAAATTTCCACTACCAGTACGCCCGTACAGGGCCGGACCAACTGAATACCACCACTGCCTGGTCTTCAGGAAAAGTTCAGTTGTGTACCCTCAAACAGTGTTGATTATTATTGTTCCCTGTTCATTTGCATATCAGGTAGTTAATAATATCACGTTGCCTCTATGCTTAAGATAAAATAAATGAAAAACCCCTGAACACTATGGAGGATTGATTACATACAACTCTCACAATCCACTGGGAAGGGAGTCAGTACTTACAAGAGTGAAGCAAAAATGTTAGTTTCATGAGGCAGAGACACACCACAACAACTGGACATTCTCCTGCATTTATAAAATCAGTGTGAGAAAACATGAGTTGGGTTCATTCAAACTTATGTCCATTCTTTTGGCTTGGTCAATGTTATGTTTTACTTGACCATGTAGGCAGAAAGTCAGATGTGAAATGCAAGAACTGAAAAAGTTTGAAGGGGGGGTGATGAAGGGGTCAATGTTCTGAATGATGGTCTTTTAGATTAAACATTAAGGAGGCTTCCTTTTTCTTTTCTTTAAATCCCCCCTCAAAAAAACCAACATTCTGCTAACTGTATTGACTGTTTGCAGAAGTGGTTAAGGCACCAGGCCAAAAACCAGAAAATTGAGTTCTAGTCCCAGTTTAGTCATGAAAGCTGGCTGGATGACCTTGGGTCAGCCACTCTGACTTAGTCCAGCCAAAATCACAGGGTTGCTGTTGTGGGAAAAACGGAGAAGGAAGGAGCGTTATATACAGTATGTTCACTGCATTCAGCTATTTATTTAAAAAATAATGAGAAAAAATTAATAAAAATCATGCATTATGACAAAAATGAACGATCTTATAGGCCTTTGAAAGAAGGGAGCATTCCTTTGAAAGCAAAGGTCCAGACAGTTGTAACCTCTGAGAAAGTGCCCAATCCACATCTTTAGTTAGCACCAGCACCATATCATTTTGTAAAAGTTTTCAGGAAGGGAAGGAAAGAATGTGCATTATGATTATGAATAGAGAGGAGTGTATGTGTAAAGGGGGAGAAAGACATATAAACCTAACAGATGTAGTACAACATTTATCTGAATGCATAGCCTTCCACTCATGATAATTATACAATACTAATTGTTAACAATCATGCTATTAAAGGTAACTTAATAATTAAAAATTATAAATAGAAATAGAATAAATATTACTCAAAAACAACCTCTTAGGAATCTTCTCCCCAGGCTGTTGGTTATTTTAGTCAGCATGAGACAGGATGGTGGGAAGGGAAGTATTCAATTGGGTGACATGCACCTCCCATCATCAAGGTTAATTTAGTTTTGCAGCTAGAACATCTTTTTGCCCACCTTGAACTTGGTGCCAGGAATATTATGGGATTGCCATTCCATACTTTAGACTTATGCTTTTAATTTTGTGTGCCATGAGAATCTCTGGAAGAGTATCATATTCAGAGCTGTCGTGAATGGAGAGATTGACCAAGAAGGTTCTTTGATGACGATGTTTCAATATGAGGTCATGTCCCCACTTAGGACATAGATGAAAAGGAAATATCTTTACAATATACAGTACCTGGTCTGGTACTTAGAGCCTTGAGATGCTAACTTTTACAACTCTGCCAGCATGGCAAAATGTGGAAAATCTGGGGTTATAATCTCAGTTTAGCTAGAGCTGTATTTTTCAAATTTAGCAACTTTTAAGACCTGTGGACTTCAGCTCCCAGAATTCTTCAGGTAGCACTCACCATAATGTTGCCAAATTTAAAAAAAAAGATTGCTCTAGAGCAGGAGTATCAATCCTGTGTCATCACAGTGGTGTCACTTTACGTATCGGGACTTTCCCCCCCCCTTTGCTAAACCATGTGTGGGCAGGGGACACATCCGGCCTGTAGGTTGCAAGTCTGACACCCCTGCTCTAGAAGGTACTATGATGGGAAAGATTATTATAAAAGTAGTAGCAAAGTAATTTGAAATCCTGAGGGGATTAAAGCCTTGTAGAAGCCTCTTGCTTTTATTCCTATTCTCACATTCCATTAGCTCTTCCCTGAAACCCCTGTTTACTAGAAGCTGTTCTGTAGTCTGATAATTGATTGAAAAACATGTTGCCTACTCTTGCCCACCTATCACTCTAGTTGATAGTATGCACTGTGTCTCAACTGGCAAAGCAGCCCTGGCAGTCAGTTTGCCCCCAGCCTGCTCATCCTGCTGAGTGAACCGTAATATCTGATCCACAGCCCTACCCCAGTGGCACCACTATCTACAATTGAACATGAAACTTTAATTTAAAATTGAAGTATATCTGTAACTATGAGATTTCCCCACTACCCCTGAGATGCCTAAGGATGATAAGGGAACTTACAAAGCAAGTGGAGAATAGCACGCCTCCCTCGTCATTATTTAAAGATTAACAATAAAGTTAATAGCGAGGAACGTCATTAAAAGGTCACTTTTGCAGAGCTGCACAAGAGTTTCAATGCCTGCATGACTTTAAAGGGAATTGCCAATGAATTGCTTATAACTGATGGAAATAGCAAGGAGCAGCAATAGAGAGTCCCATTGCAAATTTTTGCTGTGTCTTTCAAAACAGTTTCCTAAATGTTGAGTTGATACTACTAGGCTAGCTTTAATTCTTTTGCTTGATTGGCCAATCATATTTCCGTCTGTAATGCCAATAAGTCAAAATGTTTCAGGGAAGCCTGCTGGCCCATCTTGCAATCTTGCTCTGGTTTTCAGACACAGAGATTTCTTCCATATACAGTTCCATGAAATGCAAGCCTGTGGCCAGCAATTTCAGCCTCATTTGCAAAAATAACTTCACAATAAAATAGAGGGACATGGAAACATAGTCAATAGGAGATAAGGATCTGCACTATTCTAAAGACTAACTTCTGCTGAAATAGGGAAGGATGAACTACGTAATTTTGTCTATTTCAGTACGTTTAATATTCATGAGTTTTTAATGATGTGTCAAAAATTTATTCTGCATTTTTGTCAAATACTTCCTTTCAGTTAAAGGATACCCCACCCTTTCTTTTTAAAGGAAGACATTCAGTTACAGTTTGTTAACTTGTGTGTTTGTGTGCTTGTATTTTCTGAGTTAAAAGATGGCCCAAAGGTGTGGGTGAAGGCCGTAGCTTTCATTGTGCAAACATCTCTGCCATAGTCTGCAGACCTCCCGCCTACCCACATCTCAAAACACCTCAGAGGCAACACCATGAGGGGTTTTTCATCTGGAGTTTTTTCAGACAAAAAAAAAAACTGGTACCCAGAAAGGATGCAAAATGATGGGAAATTGTGTACCAGAAAAGAAACACTGCACACTCTCTGCTGCTTTGTAACCAACAAACAAACATGCACACAGACACAGATGAAAAGATTCCTCAGGGAATCTCAGAATAAGAGTAAAAACAGAAGGTTATTTTAGAGAGGCATTTTGTTTTCCAGATAATTCAGAAACAGATTCTAGCCCAGAATTTGTTTTCATATCATAGTCACATCAATCTGTGAATTTCTTTTATAAGAACTCATTTGAAAATAGCACTTACATGCGTATGTTAATATGTGGTCACATATGTACTTCTGAAAGATGCTATTCCAAGTGGAATATGTGTGTGTGTGTATATACAAACTGCCTAGAATAGTATTGCAATATTCAGAGAAGTGTGAAATCTGAGTAGCTAAGTTCCAGATCATACACTATGTAAATCTGTATAGAATCTAACATATTTTCAGAGCACCTAAAGGACTCCAGCAGCTCATTCTCATCTGGGGAACCTGAGGTTCCAACTTGTTGCTTTAAACATATTATATATCCCCAAGAAAGTTTTGTTTTTGTTTTTTTTTGCAACATGCTGAAATGCTAAGAATTCTTCAACAGCCCTGGAACTTCATAAATTTTTTGGGGTTGTGAATAAACTATCTCAAATCCATGGAAGAAAATCAATTTCCAATAAAATAAATAAGCAGGTCAATCAGAGAACAGGACTTAAAATATATTCATGGTCTCTTTTATATTTAACAGCTACATTACTGGAACTTAACAAAAAGTTTCAGAATGTTTGCAAAGATTCATTTTCTACTTAATAGTTATTATAACAATTTTAATAGTCACTTGAGAAAAAGTGTGGTCGTCCGATAAAGGAAATTCTGATGAAGCGCAAACTAAGATAATGATCTCCCAGTAATATGATAATCACTACAGGATCATAAACTCCTTCCCCTTCCTCTTATTGTCCTCCACTGCCTTATCTGTGTGTTGAGTTTAAGCAACAGTAAGAAATCATCTATGAATGATAAATAACATGCTATCTCAAGAGTGGGAAATGTTTTCAGCTTCAGCTTCAAAGCAGGTAGCCAGAAACCAAACTTACATTTCTATCTTCATACATGTCTGCATATTATTATTATTATTTATTTGATTTATAGCCCGCCTCTCTTCACCCATCTGGGGAACTCGAAGGGCAGTACAATACAAGAAAAACATTTCCTATATAATAAAACTCAAAACACATTCGCTCACACAATCATACTCGGGGGGGGGAGGTAATTAAGGCCATGCTTGCCAGCAAAGCCAGGTCTTCAGTGCCTTGCGATATCCAGGCAAGCTAGAGATGGTTCTGATCTCCCGGGGGAGCGAATTCCACAGGGACGGAGACGCCACAGAGAAAGCCCTCGCCCGTGGCCCTGCCAGTCGACACTGTCTGGCCGACGGCACTTGGAGCAGGCCCTCCCTATGAGATCTAACTGGGCGCTGGGAAGCATACAGTAGCAGTAGGCGGCCCCTAAGCCATGAAGGGCTTTATAAATTGTTACTAGCACCTTGAAATTCACCCGGAAGACCACCGGCAACCAATGTAGCTCATGGAGGATAGGTGTTATACGGGTGCACCGAGGTACACCCTTAATCACTCCCACGGCCGCATTTTGTACCAGTTGAAGTCTCCGGGTGCTCTTCAAGGGCAGCCCCATGTTTGGCAGGTCTCTACCTCCTAGCCTTCCACAAAACTTTGAAGATCTGGCTTTCCCCCCAAATGCTTGGATAAGATTGGATAATTGCACATTAGAAGGTTGACTTGGTGCCAGGACTTTGTTGGTCTCAATGTTTTAGTTTATTTAGTTTAATACATCTAATATGATTTTATATGTTGGTTTAACTTGGGATTAGAAACTGCCCGGAGTTGTTTAGAAGATGTGCAAGCTATATAAATATTTTAAATCAATAAATAAAAAGTATATATATATATATAGGTGATTTCCACATTTGATTGTGGGGACATTAGCTTTTGTTCAGGAGTATGTTTTACATAAAAAACAGAGAGAATTTGAAATGCAATGTTGTGGTTACCCTCTTAATGTTCTTGACCATACTCTATGGATATTCTTGCATTAGTTCCTGATGAATAGGAAAATACAGCAGTCCTCGGTTAACAGCCACTCAATCTGCAAACAAAGTTAGGACTTACAATCAGTCCTTGGAGTTCTGGCCACCTCAGCATACCCGTAATCACATGATCACAATTCAGGCATTTAGCAATAGGTGCACAATTATGAAGACAGCAACATCCCATGATCGTATGATCATGATTTGCAAACTTCACTGTAGTTTCCAACAAATAAACTCAATGAGGAAGCCAGCAAAACTTTGCAGATGGTGACCACACAATGGGCTTTGCTTCATGAAGACAAGCAGAAATGCTGGACGGCCGTTGTAAATCAGCTTAGTCACATGATGTCATGCTTTGCAACATCATTAATGAATGGTCCCAGTTACTTCATTAAGTGAGGACTGTTTGTACAGAGGATAAACTTAGACTGGGCTATTTATTTTCTTTAAATTCAACTTCTTTCCAAGATTGCTTCATAGAAAAAAAAGAACCTAAAGGAATATAGGATAAATAACAAATTATCAAAAATAATAGTTAGACACCTGTCTCAATAATTAAGCAAAGGTCAAATTAGGTGATTTTGTCTAAGTCTTAACTAAGCTTTCTAATGAAGAAGGAGATTAAAAAAGCCTGCAAAACCACAACAGTGCAGAGATCAGTATTTTCATAAGACATTGATGCTGCATAATGTTAATTCCTGTTGACTAATATCTTGGTCAGCAAGGTGGCATCTTTCTTTCTGTTTTAATAGGTGCACATAAAATTAATTCAGGGTAAATTATGTTCTCTTTAATTCAGATTATTCATAGCTGTGTATGATTCATCTCTGATTTATTATCTGGAGTTTAATTGTACATAGATGTGTATCGTTGATATTTCTTTCTACATTTCCTATAATTCATTCTTTTATTTACAATCTTGAAACATTTCTAATAAATGTACAGTTGTGAGAAACATATCTCCTGAAGCATTACAAAACGGTCTAACAGCTCATTGCTTTTAGAACACAGGAAAATGCAAATATTCAGTTTATGCAGGAATTGTTTTTAATCAATAACAAGAATCAATCAATAACAACTAACCCCTTATATGTGCTTGCATACAAATTGTTTCAAAAGCAGCTTTAAATGCAAATGGAGATAAAGCTTTCTTAACTCTAGTCTTTCATGTTTGAAGAATTAACAGAGGCACTTCCTTTGACCATGGCCACATATCAAAACTGTATCCCTCGTGAGGTGTGTACAGAAACTGTTAGCATATTATCCTTTATACTGTACATCTGCTATACATTCTCTCTATTTTATACAACTGCTGTACATTCCTTTACTTTCTTCCCTACCATATTGCAAGAGTGTGCAACTTCCATCGGTCTGTGAGATGATTTTTCCATAGATCTGGCACATTGAGCACTGAGCGGCATTGCAAAAATAGGCAGGATCGTGTCCTTCTTTGGCAGATGATGGCAAAGAGACACCGAAGGACGAGACATGATATGTAAGTGTCTACTGAGCTTCCATGAGATTTAAGAATCCAATTTAATGTTTTCTTTATTCACTTGGACATGTACAGTATAATACCTCTCAGGGAGTATTTAAAATCTGGTTCTGAAGTTCCAAAGGCCACCCCGACACACACATAGTCAGATGGCCACATTTCAGGTGTTCCATTTATGGCCATCTGTTGTGTCCTGCAGTTACCAAACTGGCCCATAGCAAGTTGTCGATTCGCTTAACAGTCACAGAATTCACATAATGACTCACGCAGAAAAAAAACGTAGTAAAATCAGTTTGGTCATGTGAGGACTCGCTTTCCAACATGCACAACTTACAACCTTATATTGTACAGCCTGTCCTCCACTTTCATCGGTAATGGAGCCTGCCCATCATGAGCTTAAGTTGAGGGCTCTTGGTACAATTCACCAAAAATACACTCTGTAAATGTCAGATCAACAGTTCTTCTATAGCTAGTTCTGCTGGATGATTCTATTGAATATTATTCCTGAAAGACCATGTATAAGAGCAGGGAAGGAGCCATGAGAAACCAGGATTTATTGTGAGCTGCATGTTTCCCCGCCCCAAGCATTATTTTCACTAGCAGAGGCAGCACAGGCCAGTACTTTTCTGTTTCCAGGCCAGCCCCCTCAGGCCAGATCTAAGCGCTCCACTGGTCAGATCTGGCCTGAGGGCCTTGAGTTTGACACCCCTGATCTACACAAAGCCTGTCTGGTTCCCTCCTCCTTTTTTCCCTCTTTTGGTGCACCTGTGATCCATGAACACGACAATGGAGCCACCGTGACTGATGTTGTCTAAATGTCAAATCACATCTTGCAAAGCTGGCATGAAACCTTTGTTAAAATTACCACCAAGTCTTGACCTTGAATGAAATAGAACCCTCAGCTTCCATGTTACCTTGGGGTTCTGATAAATGAGGAGAAGGGGAAAGGAATGGTTCATATGCCCACTGCAACTCATTCCTACATTATTTTATTTTAAATTTATTGGCTGCCCATCTTACTACAGAGTAACTCTGGGCGCCTCCATACACAGTTAACAGGAAAAACCGAAAGCTCAAGCTATGAGCTATATGGATTATGACAAATTTTGGAAAAATCAATTGTACCAAGAGAGTCCCATTTTATACTTAATTACTTGTTTATGATTCTGTTAACAAGTTGGCTTCATGGACAGGCTTCGTGTGGGCAGCTGCTTTGTTCCAAATATGTCCTGCCACGCTCTCCTGCCCTCTCACTCCAAATGGGGGCTGTGGGGTTTCAGAGCTGTTCTTGAGCGTTAAATGGATTTTAATGGAGCAGAAAGCAAACTGAATTATCCAGTGGCTACAAAGAAGGGGAGAAAGAAAAAGAGCTCATTATCCAACTAAGGAAGCCCATAGGATGCTCAGACATTATTTCTTCTGCTTAAAAAAGCAGAACCTGATCTGAAATCCCTGTGTTCGACAACATGTAATCTCCCTTCTCACCCACCCAGGACTCTTTGATAAAAGGAGCTCGGAGAGACAATTGCCAGAATTCTTCAAGGCTGGCTGATTCGGTTAATATGCTGAAAGCCAGAGTAAACAAGTATGTTGATCTGCCTGCCTGTCACAATTAAAAGAAGAACACCCAGCAGGGTTTGGAGTCTGCTCCTCCAGGGGCACCTACTGAGGCAGCTCCTGGCATCTTTAAAGCCTCCGCAGTTACCTCAGCTCTTCTCTTCTTCCTCACCTCATTCTTATTTTTTTTAAAAAAAAATATGTGGCATCAAAGCCAGAGGTTTGTGCTGGAGCTGCAACCGTTAGACGGCGTTACGGTAGTCTGTGGAGAAGGATTGCAGAAGACATTGGCAGAGGCATTGGTGGTTGCAAATTGATTCCAGGGTAGGAATTTGGAGAATGTTTTTATTCAGTGCTGGCACTGGAAATGGCAGCAATTGTGGCTTTGGAGATTAGCAGAGAGGGGTTCCCATGGAGTGGTCAGCCAAGCAACTGGAGAGTGGTCAGGCAGCAAACAGAGGATTAGAGACCAGGCCTGATGCTGGGGAAATGGCCAAAGGGTTCCTTGGAACGGCAAACAGTAGCATTCTTTCACTTAACAATACCGCTGATCGACTCCTGTTCAGCTGGCTAGTGCACATACAGGATTTGGCCAGAGGTGTAGGGCCTAGAGGTTTGGAAGCCAGCTATGTGGGCTGGGACCCCAGTAGCAGCTAAAAGGCAATAAATGCTCCTACTGGAGAGTTCCTAGCAAGCTCTAGTGGTAACAGTAACCACAGGATGCTGATTTTTTTTTTAATGTATGTTTTATTAATACATTTTCCTTTTATATCACATAAAAGAATTCCATATCAATCTGAACAGCATGTTGTCCGGACACAACTAGTTTTAAGTAGAAATACAATATTAATCAACATAATAGTAAGCATAATAAACATATCGGTAATAATCGCAAAGCAGGAATATAGTTGGTCTATCCCTCTTACAAAATTTTCAGTGCTCAGTTTTGATACTGTGAAGATTTGAAGGCTGGAAACAGCAACGGAGGAAAGAACCTGCTGACGGTCCCATAGATGTCACATAGGACAGAACCCTTTCCCTTTCCCCATTCTATGGTGGTCTCCGCTACTGCTGTTACATTTACAGGTTATGGCAGCCCTGGTGTCTCTGGAGGGTGAGAAGGAAGATTGGAGTTTTAGATTGGCATCCTGGGTGACGGGAGACTTTGGGAGATGTTGGGAGGGGCTGAGGTCATTTGCTTCTTTTCAGGTTGATCAGGGAGTTATCTACTTGTGTTTGAAGGTAGGGTAAGAGTATTTTCTTCTGGGTTTTTTTTTCTCCTCTGACCTCCTCACTGAGAATCTGATTAGGTTGGGTTAGAGGATGGAAGCTGGGATAACTAGATGGGAAATGGCAAATAGATTGGTTGGGTTCTGGGTGCTCTTTGCTTGGGTGTTGCCAGCCCCTTGACGTAGGCCAGGTCAAGAAATAGACACCACTAGAAATACTAGAACTCCACTTTATTGACTGAGGTTATAATAACAGAATCTTGAAAATTTGACTGTTCCCTCTTATACCAAAGAAACTCAAGAGAGGCAACTTTACGTTTCTTTCTCATGAGGTCTTGTTTTCCTAGACAGAACTTGTGTTTTGTGAACAGTCTCGGCATATCCTTTCTAAATTCATCTGTTCCTCTATAGGTGTGTAGAGGCCCTTTGATTGGGAAGATATTGGTATTGTAAATTGGGAGAGGGGGAGAGAAGGCAAAGAAGCATCACAATAGTTACAGACGTGATATGAAAGGATACAGGGATAGGGAAGGGGCATCATTTCCACATTCCAGCTCCCTGCACTCCATCTAAGTCCTGGTCATTACAGCTTTAGAGTATTTATTTATTTATTTATTTATTTATTTATTTATTTATTTATTTATTTATTTCAATTTATACCCCGCCTCTCTTCC
>JANHGC010006478.1:36585-50120 GCA_027560395.1 Boaedon fuliginosus | reverse complement strand
AACCGCCAGCCCCGCCACCCCCTCGAGCAGCTCAGGCAGGGCTGTTGCGATGCAGCTGGGAGGCAGGTACGCCAGCAGCAAGCCCACCTGAACCCCTAGGTCCAGCTTCACAAAGATGTATTCACACCCATCTACCTCTAGAGCATTGCCTTCCGGTGGACATAACCCTTGACGAACAATTAATGCCACGCCTCTGCCCCTGCCCTGGGGTCGCGACTTGTGCATCACATGAAACCCAGGGGGGCACATTTCCACAAGGGGAACACCCCCCTCTGGCCCCAACCAGATCTCAGTGATGCACGCCAGGTCGGCCCTCTCATCCAGAATTAAATCCCAGATGAGAGGGGCTTTATTCACCACCGACCTGGCATTGAAAAGCAACATATGTCTTCTATATATACATACTATACACAAATATACACACAACATTTATTCTTTTATCTCTCCTTGCCTGGCTTCTCTTCTATTATCTCACAGCAACTACTGGTCTCCTATTGTTATGGCTATGAAGGCTGCATGTTTTTATGGGGCAGAGTAACTTACCTATGCTCTATTTGGAAACAAATGAATGTCACCTATCTAGTTTATAAGAAAGGGAACAAAGAATATAACAGTACCTAGCACAGGTTGCATTCAAACATTCCCAGTTGTAAAAAATCTCCCTCTCTTGGCATGATTATATGAGTCATGGATTGGAAAATGAGGTAAACCAAATACCCAAGTGGATACAGCAATTTCTTTCTCCTACTTTTATTTTCCACTCTCCTTTCCTTTATTTTTCTCCTTCTTCCCAACTGTGTGATATTATGCTAAATTTGGAATGAAAGCTTTTAGGCTAGGGGTCCTCCAGCCATAATTAAGAAGAAAAGAAGGAAGGAAAATATTAAGATACTTTATTAAGTCAAAGGCCAGCCAAACAGAATTCTGTGCAGCCCTAAAAAGCAGTAAGTCACTTATTATGAAGTGTACCAACATAGGAAAGCAAAATAAACATAAATGTTAACTGAAAGAATAAAGATACATATTAGTGCACATACATATTTTATACATGTACATGTCCTCATGTGTAGACAGTTTTAGCTGCTGCAGTGCAAAAAATATATATTTCATGCACTCTCCAAATTAAACAATCTCTATGCTACTCTATGCAGTTCGAATCCCTAACACCCAGCTTCTGTCAACCTAGCAGTTTGAAAGCATGTAAAAATGCAAATAGAAAAATAGGGACCACCTTTGGTGGGAAGGTAACAGCGTTCCATGAGCCTTCGACGTTTAGTCATGCCGGCCACATGACCACAGAGACATGTTTGGACAGTCGGCTTTGAAGCTGAGATGAGCACCGCCCCCTAGAGTCAGGAATGCTAGCATGTATGTGTGAGGGGAACCTTTACCTTTATGCTATTTCTGTTTCCCAAGAAATTTTGGAATTTTCCCTATGTATGGCCAAAATGCTAATACAATAGGTATGAGGATGAAAGGGGGAAAACATTCCTACCTCCCTTCCATGAAGTTGGGTTTAAATTTCATAACTGAATGAAATATGTTCTCAGTTGATTCATAAGGGATAGGTCTGTCCATTATTGATCACTCTTAATGAAACTTCGTCTTTCAGAGTAATACCTCAGAAAAATGTATGGAGGCAGATATTGAGAAAGGTTCCCCCCCCCTCCCCACACACACACACCCAAAAAATAACAACAACAACAACAACAACTCTATTTCCTTGAAATGTCATGCTGGCCACTTGATAAATCTAGAGGATACTGAATTGACCTGGCTTTGGCCTGACTGGAAGATTCTTCTCAATTCTTTCTTTGCCTACCTCTATTGATTGGTACCTTATTCTTAATCTTTACATAATTTACAGAATAGTTTAACAATAGCTTGCTAAACTGAAAGCTGTTAATCTATATTAAAAGCCACTAAAATCAATGCCATTAAATAAAAATGCATACCAAATAACATCTGCGAGAAATAACAATTTCCAAAAAAGTAATGACCACATAAAAATAGTTGCATAATGTCAAATTTAATATGGCTCCAAGACATGTCCTTCAGAAATAAATTATTATCCAAGCCAAAATGAAAAATTAAATGATAAAGTATTTCCATAAGGTAAATATGAGGAGAAATGGCTTGCCTGGGATAAATAGTCAAGATAAATAGTTGGAGGGTACAATGAAGGCCTACTTCACCACAAGCTATTTCAGTTGCTCCTACTTGCGGTCACTGAAAACTGCTCAAGAAGAAAAACTAGCAGGCGATCAACATACATTTATCCAAGGGCAACAGAGTATGTTTCAAGATGGCAGCTTTTACATAGGAATGTAAAAAGAAGCAGGGCTATAATCATAAGGTCCTGGCCACTATCTTGACCTTGTAGAGCCCTCCTCTCCTGCCAAATTCTTCTTAATTTCTTCTTTTCATTTTTTCATCAGTATGGGTTGCTGATTTTCATTTATTTATTAATCAGATTTGTATAGTTTCCCATCTCACCAAAAATAACTCTGAACAGCATACAACAAGCATATAAGAGAAACAGAGATAAAAGCAACAAATATAAAAATCACATTAAAAATATACTATAAAAACAGATATAAAAATCTTAAGCAACGGTAGGACTAGTCAGCTCAGCAATGGAGCCATCTAATCATGTCTCTAGTTCCCCGAGCGCTCTAGGCCTGATAACATAACCAGATCTTGGAGGCCTTCCAGAATGTCAAAAAGGATGATGCTAACCTATTTTGAGGGAGAAGCCTATTCTGGAAGATGTATGCCATAGCAAAGAAGGCACATCTCTTGGGACCTGCCAAATATAGGCCCCTAGCTAATGATATCTTCAGCATGCCTTCTCTGCCAGGTCTAATGGGGTGGATTGATATAATCAGGGAGAGGCAATCCCTCAGTCCCATGCCATGAAGGGCTTTAAGGTTAATGCCAGAACCTTGAACTGGGCTCAGCTGATGACAAATGCAGCTGGTAGAGAAGTATTGCAATATGTGCTGTTCTAGGAACACACACAATGACATGGGTCTGCTGAAGATTCTGGATTTTGGACCACATTTCAAAATTTTATATTGTACTATTTCTTTTAATAATCTTTAGTACTTTCTAACAATATTCTAACATCTTCTTTCTTTTTATGCTCTCTTTGTTTCTCTCCCATCGATTTTGCAAGCACTGTTGCATATGTTTGCAAGCAATCACAAAAATGTTACTTTTTTCTATCTACTCACCAGAAAGCCAGCTATTCAGAGTAGGTATGAGTCATCTCAAGATTTCTCCTTTCTCCAGAGATGATTTGGTGGCTGCCATTTTCTCTGCTGTCTATGGGGCCTTAGTCTGCCCTTTCCTTACTGGAAGTCTCTCCTGAATCAGTTTTTTTTTTAAACATACATTTCTCAGACATAATAATCTCTTTTTGAAAATGTAACTAAACAGCTGTTGGAAGAAATATCCAGGTCCAATTCCAAGCCAGGAGAAAGGCACCAGAGACAAAATGGAGGCTGGAGGCTGATTGTAAAGAGGGCCCATTTATTGAGGAACAGAACTACCAGGATTCGTGGTTCTGGTGCAGCTGACAAAATGGAGTTGAGAGTAGGTGATTTTATATACCTTCTTTTGTACTTTGCTAATGTTATTTCTGTTTCTTTCTTAGGTTTTATTGTTCTTTTAACCAGTGCTTTTTTTCTGAAGTGCTTTTATTACTGTGTGTGATCAGCCGTACCCTAAATAAATAAATGTACTTTGCACTTGAGATTCCTGTTCCTGTGCAAGAACATGTATTTTATTGGCTGTTATAGGGGTTATGTAGGGGTCATAGCAGGCTCTATGGGCAAAAGGGGAAATGCAAATCTTAGGTGTTTGTCTGAGTTCCCAGGTTTGGTTGAAGTTTGTTGGGGGTGGTGCAACTGAAAGGGTGTTGGGCAATTACTAATGTTGCTGAGGACTAAACCTACCTTTGTTCAGACCTTGGTGCAGGAAGATTCAAAATATCCTTTCTTGAATGGATTTTGCCTGCAGTATTTGCTTTTCCTATGAATAGAGCTATCTAGATATTTGCCTTCTTTCAATAAGCTCTTTATCTCTTAAGTGCTGACATCTGCTATTGGCTATTAAGAAAAGTGGGGGTTGCTTTCTGCCTCTAAAAAACCATGTTTCTCCTGTGGAGAAATGTGGGAAGAAATATCCATCTGGTTCATTTCCAAGGTGGGAGAAAGACACTGGGAACAAAATGGAGGCTGGCGGCTGATTGGAAAGATGGTTTAATGATGCAGCAGAACTACCAAGCACATGGTTCTGGTGCAGCTGACCACATGGAGTCGAGGGAGGGAGGGTGTTATAACTTCCCTTGGGCTTTCTGTTCCTGTGCAAGAACATTTATTCTATTGGCTATTGTAGGGGTTATATAGGGGTGATAGCGGGTTCTATAGATTGCCTGAGCTCCTAGGTTTGGTTGAAGTTTGGTGCTGAGATGATGCAATGAAAAGCTTGCGTTCTGAAAGGGTGTTGGGCAATTCCTATTATAGCTTTGTCCTGGTTTGGATCTTGAGTGAGGGCTAATTTTGTCATTCTGCCTTTTTAAAAGCTGCCCCAGCTCAGTATCTGCTTGGGGACAGGGAGCTGGAGCTCTCCGTTTCTGTCTCTCTTAAGATTTTTATATTTCTTTTTTAGGGGAAATATTTTATCCTGCCTTTTTAAAATATTCCTCAAAATATTTCATTCTTCTAGGAGTGGGGTGGGTGCTACACAACTAAAACTTTTTTAAAAAATCTGAATTAGGTCTACTAAACAATGTGGATTTTCCATGTGGGAAAGGCCACAGCAGACCCAAAACAGTCCACACTGTAGCAAAATTTGCTTTAGTGTAGGTCACAAATACAATCCTAAAATTCACACCAGGTTTCTTTTATATTTATCCTGGCAAGAGAATCAGCACTTGCTAACTCCTGCTTCTCTTCCTGTCTCCTGCTGCTGTTTTTTCTACATATTCCTCAGTTCAGGTTTTAAAAGTAATAAAAAGACCTGCCGTGCATTTGTAATTGTTCCATTAAAACAATGTACTAATGTAGCCTAATAGGCCTTCTTAAAAGTATAAAAGAATGATTAGACACTTAATAGCGTATGTCCAGTTTAAGCAATTGGTTTTAGCCAATTCTTTCATTGCAGACATGTCGTATTATAGTTGAAATAGATCTATTGGTATGGAATACTTGATTCACTTTTCCATTTCACTTTGATTTATTTTATGTTTATTTCATTCACACACAAAAATTCCTAATTAAGAAAAGCTAAGAATTTTGCACTTTTTAATGAACAGCATATTGACAATTCCCCACTCCACCTCAGTTGATAATGAGTAACATGTGTTTTTCAGATAGATTAGTAAAAAGGAAATTTAATAAAATACAGAAAATATTTAGAAAATGAACCATAATTTTAATATACTTTTAATGAATGGTAGTACAATTGCAGTAGTTTAAATTATATTTCCAATGGTTTTTTTTTTTTTTAAAAAAAAAGCCTTTCAAAACCTCATTTGTAAGCCAAGATGGTGACTTTAATGACTGGCAGCAAAGTTACTTCAAGAGATTTCATGGGGCATGATCCAAAGATAATAGGTTTTCAGCCCAATGACAATCCAATTACAATGCCAATCAAAGCTAACTTCATGCACTCTAATTATCAGATTTAGCTGTCAGTTCAAATACAAACATAACACTTTTATTTAAATAAAAATTTAATTTAGGGGAGGGGGTGAAAGAAGAAAGCGGCTTCATGGGTGATTTATTGAGATGGCAAGAGCAATCTTATTTCTTCAGTAATATAATAAAAATCACTCTTGTATTAAGAAGTGGGGGTGGGGAAACCTTTCTCCCTCCCCTTTCTGTTCTTATATGCAATATGGAGTATTATTCAGAAGTTAATTCCATCAGGAGTGAGCAGGCATGAGAAGAACAGGATTGGGGAATGAGAAGTATGTGTATGTGTGTGAGAGAGAAAGAGAAGCACAGGTTTGGGAAAGGCAAAACTATACCTGAATAAATTGTGACTTTTAATTTGTTTTGGTAATAATAACAGCAACAATGAAATTATTGCTGAGGTGTTTTTTTTTAAGTGATACTAATTTTCTATGTTGAGGTGTTTAACCTTGACAACTTTAAGACCGGTGGCTTTCAACTCCATGGCTGGCTGGGGAATTCTGAGAGGCAAAGTCCACAGATCTTAAAGTTGTCAAGTTCTAAAGACTATAAAGAGGCACAGAGATCAATCATTCTCAAATTGTGTGCAGGTTCATACTAGCTGATCGGGGAAATGAGGCGGGGTATAAATCTAATAAAAATAAAATAAAATAAATAAATAAATAGTTGTCTGCATATCTTAGCACCACTATGTTTACTCTTGTTTCTCTTTAGATTGTGTTATATGACAATCCCCTTATATAAATTGGAGGTGCAATCACTTCTGGATTTCACATTATCTACTGTAGAATTAGAAATAGTACAGATATGCAAGCACCCCAAATTATCAGGCCGCTGAAACATCTTCTCTGGTAGGAAATGTTGAAGACTTTTTAGTTAATAAGTCAAAAAAAGGGACTGTCAAGGGAATTGGGGGTTATTTGTTTATATTTGTGTGCTTTCCTTTGAAATCAAATTGTCAGAACTTATAAGAAAAGAATACATGCTTATTCATTCCAAAGTATTTGAAGTTTTTTTAACATTCACTTTTTAACATGCACAATATAGTTAAGCAATCATTGCTAATTTATTTTAATTTTTATAAAGTGCCATTCATTAGTACTGAAATATGCTGCTCAACTTCTTTTCTGGTGCTTCCTAGAATGACCAAAACAAATTGGGAGTCACCCCTCAAATTCTCCTACATTTTGTAAAATAGCAATAGCACTTAGACTTATATACCACTTCACTGTTCTTTACAGCCTTCTCTAAGTGGTTTACAGAGTCAGCATATTGCCTCTAACAATCTGGGTCCTCATTTTACCAACCTTGGAAGGATGGAAGGCTGAGTCAACCTTGAGCCATTGAGACTCCAACTGCTGGAAGACGGAAGTCAATAGCCTGCAGTACTGCATTCTAACCACTGCACCACCAATTTACTCTTTCTATAGCATTGTGTCCAATCTGATTCTTAAAAAATGAGAGTCATAACGAATTGGGTTTTTGACAATCCACATGACACATATGGGGGGATGGGCTTTTCCCACAAAGTTAATAAGCGGTTGTCCAAATAAGTAATCTCATAGAAATCCCCATAACATGCTACATAAGAATTTACAGTTATCACCTGTAACAACCAATAGTCAATATTGGTCTCACAGCAGTAGTATTACAGCCTGGTAGGATCTGTCCACTTTGCATGGACAGATGCATTTTCTACCTGTTATAACTTAAGAGCAATGCTCTTATGGCTCTTCTGTCAGGATTCGTACTTGCTCCTGCAGCAGAAGCTGTAAATCCAGGAAAATCTTTCAGATTATTAGCCTGTTATTTCAAAGGTAGTACAACCCAATTTAGAGCACAAGTGAGTATTTTTTTAAATCACAAGACTTCTAAATCAAGAGCCATTTTTTCTTGCCAGGATTAAGCCTGCAGTTGTTCCTCAAATACCTGGAAGATCAGGTGAAAACTTTTTCTCACTACCATCAGCAAAGTGCAATCCTTTTTTAGGTCTTTCCTTCATATCAGAAAGCACTGCCAATTTAAGCATCTACTGGCTTCTTCCGGACATCAGCTCAGCACTCACCTTTTTATCATCTACATCAGGGCTGTCAAACTCACGGCCTGTGGGCCAGATGCATCACACGCTGGCCACACCTATGACCAGTTTAGCAAGGGGGGGAGTCCCAATAAGTCACATGACACTGCCATGATGATGTAAGTTTGACACCCCTGATCTACATGTTCCAAATCTTTTAGCCAGGACATTATGCCTTCAACTTCTCTTAAATTAAATGTTGTATAAGAAAGAAGAAATAACAGTGTTACCCCCTTTCTCTTCCTTTGACAATCTCTGCTCTACTGCTCTGTTTTTGCTTCTGAGCCCAGATCTCCAATTAAGGCATCCAGGATGCTGCATCTCAAATTACCAGATAACCGATTTTCTTTTCTCTCATCTTCAATGCTAGGCAATTTTAATTTGCATAGATTTAAATTAATTAATTACAATTAGGAATGATGTATTCAGTTCCGGGCACCACAGTTCAAGGATCAAGAGTGAAGCTGTGAGCAAGGCTGTAGAAATTGGATAGAGAAGTATGTGTATGAGACAGCATACACATGTCCGCACGCAGAGGAAATCTGTGTGTGTGTGTGTGTGTGTGTGTGTGTGTTCAGCAATAAGTAGTATTATTAATTTCATAGCACTATTGTTTGTGAAAAATGCATTATAGGAGTAACAATATCTAATGTGTTCAAAATAGATTTGTGTTATCTTGACACTTTCTGCACTAGCTCTACAAAGTGGGACTGTAGTGTTTATTTTGGATTGCAAATCAGCTGACTGATTTCAGAGATCCCTTTCCCTATGATTCTAGAACCACCTCCTATGCTTTTGTTATCTCCTTCAAATCCCAATCCAACTTGAAGCCACTTTATCCATAAAGATTTTGTCAAAGCGTGGGTTGCCACATACTGCTCTAATTTAGCCTGTAAAATGTCTGAACACAGGCAACTGAAGTAAGCATACGTTGTTCTTTTGTTTTCTCTGCATTCTCTCTTCTCTTACTCTTGTATTTTCCTTGTGTTAAAACATAGATTGCAAGCTATTCTCAGCAGTGATCTCCTAATAAAATATGTTCATTAAGCCTATCTCAGCACAGCTGTTTAATTTCCTTGAAAAATTTGAACTGTAGAATCTTGGGGAATTGCAGGGCTGAAAAAAAAGGTAATAGAGAGCTAATAAATGGCTTATACCATTGCTAAAAATCTATAAAATAATACACATAAAGGCATCTGCACTTAACTGCCATACACAGGACATGAAGATACTCATTTCCAAACTTAAATGTACAGGGTCAAGTTTTTTTTCCCCATATTTCTCATTAAATATGTGGTTACTAAAAACTTATCACACAAGAATGAACAAAATTATAATCCATCTGTGTGTGACTCTAACTTGCTGGACCTAATATGCATTTCTGCGTTCTACAGATCAGTATATGTAGTTTTAGCCTTGTTGTGGTGAATTTCAGGAATACATTTTGAAAAAGATAACAAGGGTAACAAGGGAGTGGAATTTTGAAAGCAACAGTTATTAACAAGCATCAGAGTTGTGATATGCTAAACAAGACCAAGGACCATTCCATGCAATATCCTGTGGTTTCAAACCACAGCTGGTCAAATGTACCTGTGAAGATGATAAACAAGTCATGAAAGAGAAATGCCTTTTTTCTTGTCCATTCCCCAGCAATTGAGACTCACAAATGTTCACTTTTCCAGCACATTTTATTCAGTAATCTGAATTCTAGCTATAGATTTCTTTTCTGTTGAATTCTTGAAGCACAAGAATGGGATGTTCTTGTTAAGGCTGGCCTAAGATCTACTTCCACCTACATTTTCCTCCTCCTCCTCCTCCTCCTCCTCCGGCCAACTCTGAGCAGCTCTGGACTTACTGGAATAAACTTTACCATAGTTTTCAAGGATGGGCAGTTGTCATTTATACAGTCTTATAAATGGCTTGTACATGGATATATGTGTACATTTGTACACCACAATATTCCTTTTCAAAGAAAACAACATTTCAGGGTAAAAATCATTATGTAAGTGTAGCAAAGGAGCAGAAAATAGTAAACTAAAGAAATTAAAAACATGAGAGAAGAAAAGGAAATACAGTTTATGTCAACATCATTCTGTGTACCTCTTTGAAACTATCATGACCTTACGCTACTTCATACATTGTTATTCCTGTGCATTGCCTTTTGTTTTTAAGCTTATCAACCATTTCTTTTAGAGTATCTTATCAACTCTATAGAATTGCAGCTTTTTGTGTCTTTCCCTACCTCTCAACTTATTCTTTCTTGCTTCATATATTTCTTTGTCTATTTGATCCTCATTCATTCTCTTTTTATGACCTAATCACCTCAACCTACTTTTTCATACTGGCCACTCACTTTTGTATTCAGCCTCTATTCATTCAGCACTAATGCATTCTTGACCCTGTCTCTTCTTATTTTTCTATACACACTTCTTAAGTACTCCATTTCTACCACATTCCACTTATTTTTATGATTCTCCCGACATACCCAATTGTCACTTCCATATAACAAAACAGGCAGAAGCACACTCTTAATATACAACCATTTTACTTCTTTCAACTAGTATTCATATGTCCATACAGACAACATACTACTGTTTCCTTTTGTACTAGAACCTACATGCCTTTAAAAAGTTTCCATCCATTCTCCCATCTTTACTAAACACTTTACCAAGGTAGACAAATGTATCCATTTGATGTACTTTTTTGTTATTTATATATGATTTGCAATTGTTCAATCCATTTCCCCCATTAAAAACATGTATTTAGTCATAATGTAATAATTTTCAGTTTTCTGATCTATCCTTTTTGTTTCATCAAACTACATAAGATTCACTGCAAATAGTCCAAGGGCTCAGCAAGAATACAGTGCTACCTGCATATACAGCTGTACATTCATGTCTTCCCGACATCTTCCATTCATTTATTAATTCCTGTGTTTTATCACTTACTCCCCTTATACTCTAAGTTACAGTTTTCTATATTGGCACAAAGGTAAAGGTAAAGGTTCCCCTCGTGCATATGTGCTAGTTGTTCCTGACTCTAGGGGGAGGTGCTCATCTCCGTTTCAAAGCCAAAGCACCAGCACTGTCCAAAGACGTCTCCGTGGTCATATGGCCAGCATGATTAAATGCCAAGCATTTTTACGTGCTTTTGAACTACTAGGTTGACAGAAGCTGGGACAAGTAATGGGAGCTCACTCCAGTATGTGGCACTAGGGATTTGAACTGCTGAACTGCTGACCTTTATGATCAACAAGTTCAGTGTCTTTCCCAATGAGCCACCACGTTCCTAAAGTTAAAGCTCTAGGAAGCCTTATTAGATCTTTTACAATCTGTGTGTCTATCAAGAGGGTACGGGGAAATGGATTCAACATTAAGTTTGCTCTTAATGTAGGCTTATAATTTTAACTTACTTTGAACCATATGCCAACTGAGAATGGCAGCCAGATGAAATCCTGTTTTGTCAGATGTCTCCCTGTCTAGTAACAAGGATGACAAGTTGGTATCATTCGTTACCTTCGCTTTGCTTTGGAAATTATAATTACCTCAGGGCAGAAGCTAGGGATAATTAGAATGTATTATTTTGTTATATCAATACCTGTGAAACATTTGAGCACAAATCAGAAATAAGTTCCACTGAGAAGGCACGTTGCAGCCATGGAGAACTACTAATTAAACAGTTCACACAACAGTTCAGTGCTGCTTCTTTAGCTTCTATTAAGAAAGAAGGGGGTGATTACATTTGAGCTTTTCTCCACATTATCCTTACAACAACACACTATGGTAGGATAAGCTCAATAGCAGGAACTATTAAAAATCATTGTTTGAAATTTAGCTGTGATATGGATCCTGGTTTCTCAGCCCACTACAGCTCATAAAAACGAGTAGAGTAGAGTAGAGTAGAGTAGAGTAGAGTAGAGTAGAGTAGAGTAGAGTAGAGTAGAGTAGAGTTGGAAGAGATCTTGGAAGTCTTCAAGTCCAGCCCCCTGCTCAAGCAGGAGAACCTATATCATTTCAGACCAATGGTTATCCAATCTCTTCTTAAAAACTTCCAGTGTTGGAGCATTTACAACTTCTGGAGACATGTTGTTCCACTGATTAATTGTTCTAGCTGTCAGGAAATTTCTCCTTAGTTCTAGGTTGCTTCCCTCCTTGATTAGTATTTATATTACATTTGGCAGCTGGGTCTTTAGTAAGCATATCTATATGGATTTCCTTTCCCAGTGTTTCTAATGCCAAAGCAAAAACAAATAAAAATCCAGTGATGCAGGAAAGAGAGAGAAAGAGAGTGAGGGGGGTGGGGAGGAAACATTAATTAATGTAAGTCAAAATGAGCTTCAGATCAATCATGCTTTCTTAGGGGACTGTCATAGAAACAAGAACTCACAGTTATTTTTATTTCATACACAAGCCTTCTCTAATCAGAAATGAATAAGTGTTTGCAAATCATACATCCAGATTTCTCAGCCCAGTATGTTAAAATAAGAATAATGAAGCTGCAGAAACTAAAATGTAATGAGAAATTCCATACTATCTGGTAAAATAAACAAATACTGTATTCACCACGCTGCTATTTATTTAGTTATTTTGCTTTTTGCTTTTCCTGGGGATTTTCTTAGTCATTTTGATTTAAATGGGAGACTCAAACCACACTTAGCTATTTCTCATTGAAAGCGACATAATTTAAATGTGCCTGAATTGTTATTATTGCTGTGGTTATTTCCCACCCAAACAAGCTACCTTTGGAATCCCCCCCCCCCCCCGTCCTATTTTTCACAATGTTTCCAGCAGGATGTCATACCAAGCAGTGGTGCATGAAAGAGAAACAAAACATGCCACTTTGTGGGATAGCAGTGACTGGGCTTATGTGTTGCAGTACACTGCACTTTGCTTAATCAGCAATGCTCACACGTCCTATTAAATCAAGCGATCTACGTTTTCATGGCTGTGAACCCAGCCTAAGGAAAAGTCCTCAGATGCTCCTGCTCTGTCACTTGAACCAATGAAACAATTGCAACGCAGTGCCTGCTGGAAAGATCTCGTGCTACACCACAGAGAAGACTGGGTGAACAGAGAAAAGGGAAAGGAAGAAGGGCAGCTGCCAAGGAAGCAATCGGATAAGAGGGGCTTGATCGTAGGATGAGGAAATTAGGTGAGGAAATATATCAGACAAGCCCCTTCCCAACTGATGGAAGCATAAAGTGTGGGACTGGGAAGGACATTTATATTTGCAAGCTTCTCTTATTATAACTGTATAATAAAAATAATCTGGGCCTATCTGGCATTGGCATCTTAATATACGGTTGGGCTGACACTCATGCTCCTCTTCGTGTCCTTGCCATCTCTACCATTTTCTTCTCTGCCATTTCTACCTTTTTCTTCTGCCTATCCTAGGTTCCTATTCACTTCTTCCCTTCTCTGTGCCTCGTTTCTTCCTTTCCCTTGCCTTCCCTTGTCCTGCCCTGCCAAGTGATAAGTCTAAGTGCTGTTGCTATTGCTACTACAAAATAAGAATGAAACCAAAGATTTCTAGATTGCTACCCATGCACCTGTAGCTTCAGAACGATACCCTCTATTTAGTCACAGTAAAGTGTGGGTTATTTGGGGGTCATTTCCAAACTCCCATTTCTTGAAACAATGTGTAATAGTCAATTCTGGCCTCCATAACTTTTAATGAATGCAGTCTCTTCTCTTCTCTTCTCTTCTCTTCTCTTCTCTTCTCTTCTCTTCTCTTCTCTTCTCTTCTCTTCTCTTCTC
>JANHGC010006477.1:534639-545134 GCA_027560395.1 Boaedon fuliginosus | reverse complement strand
GGGGGGGGGGTGGGGGGGGGTGGAGGCCAATCAGAGGTGATATTTGCTGGTTCTCCAAACCAATCAAAATTATCAGTACCGGTTCTCCTGAACCTGTCAGCACTGGCTGAATACAACCTCTGATTACAATTATATTGTTTTTAAAAAATCTAGCATCATTATATAAACCATGTCAAAAGATAAACTCTCTTTCAAATTGTAGTTGACTTGGGTGATTTCATGGTCATCTCCTTGAAGCTTTCCTGGCTACAAAATGGAAACAGTCTTCCATTGCTTTCTTCTGCCATGGTTTATAACTTTCAACACCAGTCTATGTCCTTGATCTAGGATGTCCTTATAGTCCAAGTACTAAGTGGGTTTGACTCCCTTTATTTTTTAAGATCTGCTAGGTGCTGCATATGAGATCCATCTAGATAATAATAGCAGTAACACTTAGATTTATATACCACTTCACAATCCTTTACAGCCCTCTCTAAGTGGTGTACAGAGATAGCATATTGCCCCCATCAATCTGGGCCCTCATTTTACTGACCTCAGGAGGATGGAAGGCTGAGCCAACCTTGAGCTGGTCAGCATCGAACTACTGGCAGTCAGCAGAGTCAGCCTGCAATACTGCAGTACCACAGCTCTTATATCTTAGATCTTCTTCCTTGAAAACCATGTAGCTTATAACTATGTTCTCCAATTAGAATTATTGCACTATTTAAGATGGTTCTTCAACCTTCCAGTTGAGCACTCTGCTAAAGGGCAGGGGTGGGTTTCAACTGGTTTGGTCATAAACAAAATACCAAATTCATTTCTTAAAAGTCCCTTGCATCACTAACTAAAATTCGATTAATATATTCAACTTTAACAATCTCCATTTATCTGTTAAATATAATCATCTTGTACTCTATTCATAAATTTTCTATTCAGCATATACAGTAGCTTAAAGGGGCCAAGCCAAGGTGTTGATTTTTGCAGTCTAGACCTGTTTGCTTTACTTTGTTGTTAGAAATTCTATTTATATATAGTGCCACAGATCAAACAAAGAGTACAGTCACCATGTGCTTTGCTGCTTAACTGTTTAACTGTAACAGGAAATATAGGAAACTCTAATTAGAACAAAAGAACATGGAGCATATACCATAGATCTAAACTTATAAACACTGTCATCTACTGGCTGACTACTACTGTAGTTGTTGCACAAAAATGCATTCCAACAATACATTCCAACATTTGTGGTCAACCGTATTTGACCAAATATTTTGTGAGTGGGCACATGGTCCCAATTAGAAGCACCTTCTATAAGATGTTTCCAGTAGGTAATAACAGGTCCAAAATGGTCCTTGAACTACAGAAGTTATATATCCCCGAAAAGAAATTAGTATTGAGACAAGTGTTTGTAATTCATTGTATTCCAAGGAAGCATTTTTCTGGATAGGATTAGTCATCTCCAATAAGAACATACAGTGAGTTTCTTGGGTGTTCCTGGATCTGGATCTTTTTCTGGTTACCCACATTGAGACACTAGCCAGTACACTTTTTTAATAGCTTCCAAGTGAAAGGGAAAATTTTGCATCTACAATTCAAATTTTCACATTCAATTTTCCCAGGGATAGTCTATATAGGAGTTGCTTAAGAATCAAATTTCCATTTCATCAGTCCATTTGTTTCCACATATTTGCTGAAGGTGGGGTGAAGGGTGGGGCAGCTGTATGAGGGACATTTTATGCTACCTTTTCTCAGTTACTCCTAAATGACGTGCATAGGATCAGGGGAATGCAGAGATTTGCATTGAAAATATTCAATATAGAGTTCAAGTATCAGAATGAGACTGCCTGTTTGAGGAAATCCCTAATGGGAATGAGTTCTTAATTGCTCTGCCATTGAATAGTTCACTGTGCATTCAGAGAAAAGAAAAATGCAATTTATGAACATGTAAATGCATTCTAAGACAAACAAGTCAACAGGAGAGTGTTTGTGTCCAGAGGTTTGATAACATTAATAAGGTCAATATATATTGACAATCTCCATTTCTCAGTGCTGAAAGCCATAGAACTTTTGATGTGGAATGAAAGCTATCAATATACCAAATATATATTATATTTTTTAAAAGTTGTGTTGAAATAAAAGCAAGTAATTTAATTTAAGGCTTGCAATGTCTCCAGGTGTTTCCTGCTACAGCCTCTATAAATTTCAGCCAATACAATAAAAAATCTTTTTGCACCGTTGAGGAACCATTTTCTGTTTTCAGTGATTGTCCTTCTCCCTGCCACTGCACTGAAATTTGAAGATATAATGCAGGGAAGTCCAAAAGTTTAAATTTTAGACTAAACGTTAGGCTATCTTGCCTAGAAAATATGGATTGGAGCGCCAAAGTCCAATACCTCCAGGAAGCTGGCTTAACCCACGTAACAGGTTTAATTTTGCTCATCAATCTACTAAACACTGGGAGAGTGAGAGCAAGATCCTTCTTTCCATCCCTCTTATTACTCTTCCCTTCTTGCTCTCTGACCTTTTGCTGCCCTATTCCGGCTTCCATCATGATTTTCTTGCATACAGTACAATATTGAACAGTAAGATATTTTCTTCAGGACTGTGTGCCTGTGACCTACCTAGGCATAAGAAAGGGAAGGGTTTTTTTTAAAAAAAGTATTTGGACCATCAGATTTCCCCTTGTAAAATTTGCCACTTTGTGCTGTGGCAGCAAGCCAGTGCTGCCATCCTTACACTAGCACGCACGCATACACACACATACACACACAGAGACATACACAGAGAAAAAGGGAGACATGAAGCTGGTTGTGCAGCAATATTAGCAGCTGCTGATTTTCAGGCAACATCACTTGAGAGCTTCTCACATTCCCTTTCTCCCACCTCTCCCCAAATGTTCAGCTTGCTGTGCAGGCTTGGTGTTTACAATTCAGGCTACAGAGGAGGAGGAGGAGGAGGAAATATTTTGTCTATTGTTCAGTGACGTCAATGGCTGAGCTCCCAGGCGCTTGAGGGACTCTGAAGCTTAGCAAATGTCAGGACGGGGCTGCTACAGCATGTGCCTTCAAAGCCTCTGCTTGTTATAGCATATCTTTCTCAGGCCCACGTCTGGCTAGAACTGGCGTATATGAGGGAAAAGGTATGGAAAATGTCAGATTTTAAATTTCTTACCTGTGAAACAGCAATTATTTTCCTGACTTATAAGGGTTGGTGGGGAGGAAGAGATCATTTTAGGCAGATTTCTATCCAGCAATATAATTCTTTCCAACATCATGGTTTTCATTATCCAAAAACTAAAAGAGTAAAGAGCACTGTATAATGTGGAATGATACTTTTTTCCCATTGTTAAAAGATTGTGACAGTGTTCATCACTCTGCAGCAGCATCTTCACTCCCACCATGCTGATTCTCTCTCCCTAATTCAGAACTGAAAATTGAAGGTGGGTGTGTATTTTTAGAGAGCTAGTTTGATGTAGTGGTTGCAGCACTAGGCTAGAAACTGGGAGTCTGTAAGATCTAGTCCCACCTTAGGCCCAAGGCCAACTGGGTGACCTTGGGCTAGTCACACTCCCTCAGCCCTAGGAAGGAGCCAATGGCAAACCGTTTCTGAAAAACTATGCCCAAAAAACTGCAGGAACTTGTTCTGACAGTCTGCAAAAATTGGGCAACACACACACACACACACACACACACACACACACACACACACACACCTTTGTTGTGGGGTGGGGAGAAATGAAAGAATCAAGTTGGTATCGATGATCAATAGTAATCCAAGACAGCTGATATGTAATTCTAACTTCTATTATTCTGTTTATTAGCTAAAACTTTGCCATCAAAAAAGTCATATTTAAATCATGTATCTATCCTGCTTTATTGTGCAACATGCTGATAGTGGGATGTGGCTTTTGTACATGTTCTCCCTGTAGGTCTATGTCATATTTAGAGTTGTGCTTACAGAGCGTACTAGTACTCACACTTGCTTGGAATCAGGCTCTCCCGAGAGTAGAGATTTTCAATAGATTTGGCCTGAAGGCAATTTAAGAAGAACAGAAATGTGATATTTTTAAAAAGAAACTTTGATTGTGGTGAAAACAACTCATCAAGCTTTTCACGTTGTCCAAATCCTGGAGAAGCCTGAGTGCTGAATTCACATGATTAGATGCTTTGCTTTCAAAGAATAACTGGGAAGAAATAATCCAGTTCCAAGTCTAGGCATCAGGGGACAGAATTGCCTGAAGTGCCAGATCTGGAATATCATAGATTTCCTATTTTCTTGTATTTTTTTTAAATGAAGGATGGTGGAGCATTTATTCCCCCCTACCCTCTTTGGTCCCTTTTAGTCTTTAATTCATATTACAATATTCAAATCAAGACCTAGAATTACTTTATACGGATAGTAGAAAGAAATTAATGTTGGAATCAAACTAGGAAATTAACTTGACTAGGCAAATCTTCCCCAAGGTTTTTTTTAAAAAAAACTTTTCTTGCAATGGAAAAGGAAGTCAGCCAAGGTCATCAAGTTCCACAGCATAATAAGGATTGTTGCATTGAGAAAGGAACAGCAGTTGGAAAAGATTATGGCCATTAAAGAGGACTGCTTTTTAAAATTCTATTTAATAAAGTATCTATAACTTGCCCTTAAAGACAAAGTCCTTAAGGACTTTGTTTACCTTCCTCTTTAAAGAAGGTAAACAAAGAAAAAAAGAATCCTAATGAATAGCCAGATAATCATTACAAAATCAGGAAATAGGATCAACTGTATGTACTGTATAAGTTATATACGAGGACCTCGATCAGGAGTGTCAAACTCATGGCCTGTAGGCTGGATGCGTCACATGCTGGCCCTGCCCCCGCCCAGTTTAGCAAAGAGGAGAAAAGTCCTAATATATCAAGCCCCTGTGATGATATGAGTTTGACACCCCTGACTTAAATTGTTGGGGGCAATATGCTAACTCTGTAAACCACTTAGAGAGGGCTGTAAAAGCACCGTGAAGTGGTATGTAAGTCTAAGCGCTATTGCTATTGCTACATAAGACCCAATACATATAAGATTTAAAAAACCACAGTTGGATGCTGCCTCAGAGAAAGACCCGTTCCATCCATTATAGCAATAGCACTTAGACCTTATATACCACTTCACAGTGCTTTACAGCCCTCTCTGGGCAGTTTACAGAGTCGGTATATTTCCCCCAATAATCTGGGTCTTCATTTTACCCACCTCAGAAAGCTGGAAGGCTGAGTCAACCTTGAGCCTGGTGGGATTTGAACTGCCAAATTGCAGTCAGCCAGCAGTCAGCAGAAGTAGCCTGCAGTACTGCACTCTAACCATAGTGCCATCTTGGCTCAATATGCTCACTATGCTTGTATTTTGAAGGTCATGTCCCCAGTTTCACCCCTGCAAAAATGCATTCTGGCAAAATATTCTTCCATCATATCCCATGACAGTAGCTTCACCTTGCTCCTAACAAATGAGTGAGACAAGCCTGAGTGATCTTTATAGTAACATTTTCCTTCTTATTCTGACACTATCGAAGAGCACCACCCAAAATATGTTTAAAAATCTGTTGGACTTTGGACTTATCCAGCCTGTGGGACCAGCAACCATTTTGGAGAGCAGGAACATGTTGCCCTGGAGTCATCTTCTGCCCCACCACAGATGCAACTCTGGACCACTTTTCTTGCTACTTTTCTTTCCTACTTCTGTCGGCTTGTGTGGTCCTGCCTAGTTTTCCCAATGCACTTTAAATCCTTTTGAGCCAATCCTTGTACTTTGATTGGCTGCTTCGCAGAATCAAAAATACTCACTCATTGTATCTTCCTTGCTCTGCCCGAAGAACACCTATTGCAAATTCTACTCCAGTAGGTTTTCCTTACTTGGTTACAACACTGATCTCACGTGCAAAAACATCCTTTTCCTGAAACCCAGCAGGCATGATTTTTAATTATTATTTTTTCTTTCCCTCTGCTGTCTAATTTTTGCCCATTGTTTTCATAAGCTCACCGGTGCACCATTTCATTTTTCACCTTTATTTTTTTCAGTTATGAAATGGTGCATCAGCAGATGTATTTGTTTTTTTTTTTTCTTTTTAAAAAGCCCAGCAAAACAGCAGAGAGCTTAGGGAAGGATAAATACCTCTGGTGGAGGGGAAAGTAAGCCTGCCAAATCAGGGACAAGTATTGTAACCATTATGCTAGTAGAGAGGTCCTACTGTAACAGGATCTGTAGGTGTTATTAGGGAAAATTCCAAAAAGTATCTTATTTAAAAAAACTAGTTGCTATGCATGTGCAGATGTGCATTTTGTTGAATTAATTCTGTATGCAGATACTATATACATGCATCTATGTAGATGTATGCATGTATGTATTTGTGTGTATATACATAAGCACATTAAAATATATATAGTACATTCAGAAAGTATTTAGACCCCTTCACTTAATGATTTTGTCATGCTGCAGCCTGATTCTACAGTTGTTGAAATTTATTTTCTCTCTCATTAATCTACACTCAGTACTCCATAATGGCAAAATGAAAACAGAATTTTACATATTTTAGAATTATTAAAAAGGAAAAAAAACCTGAAATATCACATTGGCATAAGTACCCAGACTCTTTGCAACAACATGTGAACTTTAACTCAGGTGCCCCCCATTTCTCTTGATCATTGCTGACATGTTTCCACACCTTGAATGGAGTGGTGAATTAAATTGATTGGACATGATTTGGAAAGGCACATAGCTCTCTTTAGAAGGAGTCACAGCTGACAATGCATAATGAAGCAGAGCAAAAGCCATGAGGTCAAAGGAACTGCAGACAGAGCTCAGAGACAGGATTATTGCAAGGCACAGATCTGGGGAAGGTTCCTAAAAGCACAGTGGCCTTCATAATTCTCCAGTGGAAAATGTTTGGCATAACCAGGACTTCCATGAGCTGGTTGTCCAGTCAAACTGAGCAATTGGGGGAAAAGGGCCTTAGTAAGAGAGGTGGCCAAGAACTCGATGGTAGTAACTGAGCTCCAGAGATCCTGTGTAGAGATGGGACAGAGTTCCAGAAGGACAACAATTACATGCCCTTTGTCACCATTTGGCCAAGAGGCAAGCCAGCTGATTGGCAGTATTGGGAACAGAGGTAAGGATAGAGATTGGCAACCAGAATAGCAAGTTTCATGCCATTATCATTTTCTGCCAACTTACAAAGATGGGTAGATAGTTAAAATAGTCATGTTTTCCTTAGAATAATTATTTCCAAATATTGAAACAAAATGTTATTCAGGCCACATAGGGGGAAATGGCTAACATATTTCATATTTTAAACATTCATTACTCACTTATGAGAAAAATGGGGCTGTTTGAATTACTCTTTATGTGGCATACCCAGGCTCCCATTTCATTTTTTTTCAGTTTGTGCATTTTCAAGCAGCTTGTTATGTTATGGCATGCTACTATTTTCAGAAAATCAGCCGCAGTGGCATAGCAAGATCTGCATGGTTTGGATAAAACACTGCGCATCATAAAGGAAAATGCTATTTGAATCAACTAAATAAATCATTTGTCCCATCATAGTATTTTAAGTTATGGGTCTTGATATGAGAGTGTGAAGAAATACAACTGGGAAATGCGATTATTATTTCACTGTAGGGAAAATGCTTTTATATGGGGTGGGGTATAAATTCTCAGTAATTTATCTTTTGGTTTTCTGCCTGCAATGTCGATGCCACCTTTTGCAATTGTTGTGGCATGGCCTAGCACAGGGATTTTCACCCTTAGCAAGTTTAAGGTTACGAAGCATAGCTGGTTGGGGGATTCTGGGAGTTGAAGTCCAGATATCTTAACATTACTAAGATTGGCCTAGCAAGAGACAATGGAAGACAGGGAGAAATGATTCATTTGTCCAACCACTAGCCCATAGGAATAGAAGAGAAAAATAAAAAAAAATATGCTCAGTTGTTAAACAAATGGGGAAAATATGAGGCCAAATTTCCAAGCATCCAGAAGGAGGACTGGTGTAGCCAACAAGCAATATTTCATAGCCTCTGGCTGTTTTCCTCATAGCCAGCATTTTGATATATTGCCACAGTCCTACAAGACTGTCAGTTACATTCTGTCCTATCAGAAATAGCATATAGGCTCCTGATATTAGACAAAAATGCACAGTATAAGCACCAAAATATAAAATTGAATTTAAAAAACCCCTGAAAAAACAGCACTATGTTAAATACTGGTACAACTAAAAAGGCTGAATTAAAAAGGAGCAGAGATTGATTTCATGAGTTATTATTAATTACACAGCTGTGCAATTATGCTATTTTGTTGTTTACTAAGCTGATGCGCTCCTCCATTTTCAAAAATTCTGAGGGGATGTCTTGAAAATAGCATGGTTTTATTTATGGTAGATATAATTATGGGTGGAAGAAATTCAACACTGGAAACAGGAATGGTCTTCAGTGATTGTATTCACTCTTCATGTTAAATCAAGGTTTGTTTTAATAGGTTTTTTTAAAAGAAGTCATGGGTAAGATAAGATAAAAACTGATTTGTCATTCTTTCTCTTATTTGAATCCTTCACTGTTGTCTTTGTGGTGGCTAAGCAGTTGGCACATATTGGTTTACCCCTACCCCAAGTAGATTCTAGTGATTTAATCAGGATTGAAACTATGAGGCTCATTAGGAAAATCTATATTTTGGGAACGGTACTTATCTATGAGCAGTGAAAAATAATAAGAGAGAGCCAAGGAAGTTAGGCAGTTAAACAGTGAGTAACCTCCCATATCTCAGTCTGAATGACAGAGCAATTGTTAAGGTAAGGATACTGGCAATGCAGAAGACAATTATTATTTTGAGTTTATTTTGATTTCTTCATATTAAGAAAAGTCTACCAGTGTAGATCTCATTCTAAGGTAATCTGCTTATTTTTTCATTCTTTTTTAATGAACAAAGGAGAAGAGAAAGGAATACTCATACAGTTGCAAAGTTTTTCTTACTGCCAAAGTCTCAAACTTTCAATTTCCGTTCCAGAATCATGTGCTACCTAGTCAAGGTCATATCTTGCAATCTCATGACCATGACAAAGCCATGAAGACATGGTGCCAGGCCTTAATAAAAATCTTGGGGTTGTTGTTTATTGGGAGCTTCTACAGAAACCCTAGCATTGGGTCTTGTGGAAACTAGTCAACCTTGGGATATTTCTGCTGCCATTGATCCTGGCAGTTGGTAAGAGATTTGGATATCATCTTTCTTTATATGTATGCCTTTTATGTTATGCTTTTCAATCTGTTTGCTAGAGCTAATAATAAAGGTTAAAATCTGTTTACTCACTGGTGTGCTTATTGTCTCTGGATCCAAAAGAACCAATTGCCTGAGCACTGACCACTTTCCTGACACCTGGCAAAACAGTAGGTACCAGTGAAATTTAACCACAGATTTAGCCACAGTGTGGAACCATCCCCAGAATTTGATGACCAACTGTGCTCAAATTCAATGTGGCTTAATATGTCACACAAAAGTATTACTTCCGGTTTGATTTCCAGCAACAGGGTAGTGGAACTTGCAAGGTCCGCAAGTCCACTCCCATTCTACCGACCCAAGGGTCCCTGGAGGTACCTAAATCTATCTGTAGGAGAGGTAAAGAGAGGGGGCATCACCCTGGGGGTGTTGAGAGGAATCGCAAACCTCTCCCTGTCCAGGAGTCAGCTCTGTAGTCGACGGTCGGCAAGACAGCGCCAAAATGGTGGCCGCTAAGCCGGAATCACTCTGGAAATAAGATCGGGCTGGAGGAGAGAGAGAAGATATCTGGAAGAAGCATGCGGATTGGATGAGAAGAGGTGTTTTAATTATTTAAACCAAAAAACGTGATACGGAAAAAAAGAACTGTGAGATTTGGCTATTGGCGAACTGTAAGTGCACAGGATTGGTTGAGTTTAACTTTGGGAGTTTGTCTTTCTCAAACTTTTCTGCCTATGAGGGCTTTGGAAAGGTTGCGTGGACTGATTACAAGGCATTGGGAATATCTTTTTTACCTTTGATATGTTGAACAAAACTGGAGGAGAAGAAGAAGCCCCGAAAGATCAATATATGACAATTTTAAATGAACTAGAAGAATTAAAGAAATGGGATGTGAACTTCTCCAAATGATGAAAGTGATGATACAACATAAAAAGCAGGGTGAGTTGGAAATGGAGCAGGAGGACATGGGCAGAGACAATAATACAGGAGGAGAAGGAAATGGCATCTGAACCCATTAAACAGAAATCTGATATTCGAACATACTTTTTAAGACAGACAAGTAAAGATGGGAAGAACTAAAGCAAATACCAGACGAGCGGTACAATGGAACGCAAAAATTGATTCAACCACCTGAGAAAGGAAAATAGAAACATTTAAAAGACTTGCCGGAGGAGAAGAAAGTGGATAAAATTAAAAGGAAAATAAGAGACTTGCAAAGCAGACAGGGCCACCAAGAGAGACAGACCTTGCAAAGAAAAAAAGACGTTATGAAGGATAGAGCTTGTAAAACAAAGTT
>JANHGC010006477.1:461562-473491 GCA_027560395.1 Boaedon fuliginosus | reverse complement strand
ACCACCACCACCTCCTCCTCCTCCTCCTCCTCCTCCTCCTCTGATTCTGCAGCTAGCTCTGCCTGGAGCTGACGGGCCACAACATTAAGTGCTATTGACCCTTATCTAACTCTAAGCAGGTGCCATTAATTGATAAGATTTTTGCGCATAGGCTATAGCACTAAATCAGTTTACTTGAATCTTCACATGTTATTTTGTACCTGACAACATTGCTTGTATGAACCTACTCAAAATATTACATGACATGTAACTGCCTCCTGAGAAAACAACACAGAATTTGCTGCAGAAAACTTCATTACAGTATCCCTTGTTGAAGTGCAGTCCAAACAGGATTTCCCCCCCCCCAAAAAAAATCAATTTATTTCAGTTTAAGTTTTCCTTAAATATCCCCATAAATATTAAAAGGATTTTAAAATGTTAACTTTGGCCGCATCCTGTCCTAAGTGGGAGGCCAAGCTAGGCATTACATGAAATAAATGTTTTATTTTAAAAAAAACAGCACTATAATCCTATCTGGCTTGAGTTCATCTCAAAAAGACTGGGGAAAGCCCAATTCTTCTTCTTGATCCCTTTGTTTTTTTAAATCTCCCTTGTAATGTTTACAAAATGTTTATTTGCACATATTTTAATTACTAACTATTCTGAGCAGTGTCCACTTATTCTGTGTGGAAATAGTGAAAGTAGAATAATGTAGATTTATCTAATATGTTTTAGCAGCATATTTCTCATGGAAGAAACAAGATTTTCATTTAAAATTGAAGCAGCTAACATCCTTACAGAAAACAATGTATCATTGGTTTGCAAACAAACAAGGAATGTGTATTTTATGCAATCCATTTTGAAAAGTTCAGCTTCCTGTATTTATGCTTTTAGCAAGTTAATATTTTTGAACAAGAATTCAGCATAATTTCATTGCACAGTGTTATAAGACAGATTGTGTGAGATATATTTTGTGTAGATGAATCCAGATTGTTTGCTATTTTAGTGAAGATACATTTTGCAATAAAAAAATTTTTTCTTTCAGTGCATGACATTTAAGGCATTTATAACTTGTTTTAAATTGGAAAAGTTCCTTAGCATTTAATGGTTCTTAATCATTAATAGTTAACAAAAAAATCTATTCTCTTTTTTAAAGTTTTATGGATCAAAAAGAACAAAACAAAAAGGTTTTTTGTTTTGTTTTCCTTTTTGTTTTGTGTTTGTTTTATATATGTTAGTGTTGGTTTATGTGTTATTTTGTATTGTTTTTATGTTTTTTTATTCTGTAATATTTAATAAAGATATTTTTTTTTTAAAGAAATTCAGTATGATTTGATCTGCAGAAGTTTATACATACTTACAAAAAATAAAGTTCACAGATTTATTTACTTTTGGCTTAATCTGTTGTGTGAATTAATCTCTATGGTTTGTATGTAAACCATGGTTTCTGGGTTAGAATTATGGTTTGTAAGTAAGCCATGTTTCTGGGTTAGTATTATGTAGAAATAGGTTCATTGTGGCTTATTGAGCAAACCTTGCTTAACTAATCTGTACTTTAATGCAGTGTATGAGCACAGCTGTCTTTGTTAAATGGGGCTTAATCCAAGGTTAGAAGTACAGCCTCTGTCCTTCTATTAAGCTACGGAGACAACTTTATTACTTATTGTAATTTATTGTATTTCCTGGCTTTGCAGTTCCCTTGACAAAAACAATGTTCAACTGAGCAAGAAAATGTGATTAATTCTAACTCCCTCAGTTAAATAGTCTAAAGCACGTAAGGAACATTGCTGATAGTAAGGAAGCATGTGATCACTGAGTACAGGTTCAGAATGGATTTTCACCAGCAAAGTTGCATTATAGATCTTCCTGACTTCAATTTCTGGGGTCACTGAAGAACTTGCATGTCAAGCAGGAAGTTTTGAGGCCTTCTTTTTTTCTGGACACCAATATGAAGCTTTGTGCATGAGAGAATTAAGGAAGTATGTAACCATTTAATTCTACTGCAGCAGATTGATAAAGCTGTCATAGAGAAAACTACAATTGTTTGCAGTTTATCTACTAAATGCTAAGAATAGAGGGTGCTAAATGGAAAATTATGCTTACAAATGCCAGTGGGATTGTGTTTGTGTTTCTCCTACTGGCATGCTGTTCCTTTCTCTTGGTTCTTTTCTGCATTTTCAGCCTCACACATATAAATGGCACCTTCCCAAGTGAGATGTCACTCTGTTTCTCTGCAGCAATTTTTATTTTCTTATCCCTGCCTTTTATTACTTTGTTTTCAAGTAGATAGATGGGGTCTGTGTATTAACTCTGCATCTGCTAATGCCCTAGAGCAACTGGCAACTTTCCCCAAGTGTGACCATAAATACTTATATCCTCTACCCCAGAGATTAGTTCAACTTTAAAAATTGTTTCCAGTAACATCTCACTAATCACAGAAATTATAGTAGACCAAATCTGAAGCTACCTTATTATCTTTCTGTATCTAATGTCACATATGTGCTTAGCCAGAGTGAAGACTTCTCATATTGGAGAAAGAGAAACTTGTATTTTATGTATTATTTAAAAGAAAATTAGTTCCTTTACTGAATCAACATTTCTTACCCATACAGCAAGGATATGTATTAGGTACTAGAATTCCATGAGCGAAAGTTCTGAAACGATCCCAAACGGTGCTTAAGAGCATGACAGAATTACAAATAGTTCTTCCACTGACTTAGTCTCATTTCAGTATTTTGCTTGCATTATTTAAGGGGAAGAATACGAATTTATCCCAAAAGCCATAGTGTAAAGGTTCCATCTGTTAGATGATGTCACTGTGGGATTTCTTTGAAAGAGCTTGTCTTTCTATTTAAAAGCCAAATCTGGGTTTTTTGAATGATGATGCCCTTGGGTAAAAATGCTGGATTGCCAGGAAAATATGATGTATGTATTAATCTGGTCCTTAGTATGGAAACTTGGTTAGTCAATGATTCTGATCAGTAATTACTTTGGCAAGTGGAACTCAAGGAACAAGAGAATTTTGATCAGGTTTTTAATGCTGGATAACCTTTATATATTTGACTAGCTTCTGTTCTTCCAACTTTTGTTGCAGATGGGTACCTTATATACTACCATTAAACCGCAGTGAGTGAATTTCTATTAGAAAGTCTTGAACCAGAGATGGATGATGAGCAATAAGGAGAAATGGTTAGAGTGAAACACACTGAAAATTGTCATTCTTTCCTAAATTTCAGCTCTTCAGTTATAATTTCCTACAGGATTCTTTTCAAGGGATTACTTTCTTGCATGCATTGTTCGTGTCTGAGCATATTATTAGTATATTAAATACATGGGTAGGAGTTACCCTTTCATTCCAGAGATATTTGTCTGTCTGCACAGAGGAGTGAGATGAGATTTAATCAATTATCACTGGCCAGATCCTTATCTTTCAAGGATAGAAATAGGCAAATACCTTGGAAACTATTAAGTGCTTCTGCCATTGCCTCTAAATAAGGATCTTGATTTAAAACATCCAGGGTTTCAAATTTTTCTATTAGAAAAACATCAGCCTATTAAGAACACACGCATACATGTACAGGTCTTATAATTATTTTTCATCCAGATGGTTACACGCTCTAGACCATGGGTTTCAAACTCGATTTCATTGAGGGACTCATCAAGGTTGTGTTTGACCTTGGGGGACCAGGGTGGGTGTGGCCAGGGTGGGTGTGGCCAACTCACATTTGTATCAGGTGTCTGTGATGGCCCAATTACTCTGCCAGCAAAAACAGGCTCCTGAGATCCATTTGGTTGCGATGGCTCCTGCAACCCTCTGGCAATAAAAATGGAGCTTGGGGGGAGGTGCGCGTGGCCCTCTGCAGCTCCGTTTTCACTGGCAGAGGCACCGTGGGCCAGTCCCTTGCTGTTTCCAGGGTAGCCAACTGGGCCAGATCTAAATACCCTGTGGGCTGGATCCAGTCCACGGGCCTTGAGTTTGACACCCCTGCTCTAGACAATTCAATAGGTTAATGCTAGATCAAAGAAACAAAACTTTTTTTCAAGTGGCTATAACATTCAGACACACATTCGCAGGATTGAAAGCTATCTGAGACATTACTGCCATTGCTACATTTCATTTTACTTTTGATAAATGTGTCATGCATAAATTTGTGCTGTATTTTTTAATATACTCACTGAACTCAAAGCTGCTTTGGGCAAAATACATCTTGTGAAGAAACCCTTTGCAAAAAATCATTTAATTTCTATTGAACGAAAAGAGATTTACTGCTAAGAAGGCAAAGGATCTGACAATTAAGAACTTTGTTTAGGGCTGCCCCAAGCATTTGTCTGGTTCAGTTTAAGGAACAAAACTAGAACACTGGGTGGGGTGAATGTATCCTCTAAGAATTTACCATAGTTTCCAACTGCTGTTTTTCTTTCTTTCTTTTGGACATTTCTTTTTAAAGCCATACAGACCTCCTTCCTCAAAATAATGTCAGACAATAAAAAAGTGAATGCCACGATGCAAAGTACAATAGTACACTTTGTTTTAACTATAGTGTATTGAAAAAAACACCGTGGCTCAACTCACAAAGGATTAAAACAAGGTTTACAAGCTACTATGGGTAAATTTACACATCACACTAAGATTAAAGCCAAAATGAAGCACCTATGATGAAAAGGAACTTTCCCAGTTCAGCTATAGCACTAGGCTTGATTTTGACCTCTATCGCTTTTTAGAATTCAAATGTTTTATTAACAAAGCCAAATAGGCACAATTTATTTATTTTTTATTTATGGTATTACATTTTTAGCCCACCCAACTCCCAAAGGACTCTGGGCGACTTACAACATGGATAGCAATAGTGCTCAGATTTTATATACTGGTTATCAGAGCTTTACAACACTCCCCAAGCAGTTACGGAGTCAGCTTATTGCCCCTAAACAATCTGGGTCCTCATTTCAGAGACCTTAGAAAGGATGGAAGGCTGAGTCAACCTTGAGCCTGGTGGGATTCGATCTGACAACCTGCTGAACAAGTCAGCAGAAACTGTAGTGCTGCATTTAACCACTGCGCCACTGAGGCTTATAAAGTTATAATCTTGACATTTTAATATCTTGGGACAGTCTTGGCTCTTGTTTTAGTTACAATTCAATCCTTTTTTCCTGCCCTGAAAGCTGCAAGACACTTTTGGATTATCTTGAGAATTTGGTCCAAATAGTTATGAAAAGTTGATACTAGGATAAATATTTAATGTTGCTGAAAACCCGTATTTTGGGAGTATGTGAGTTAAAAAAAACTTTTTTTTTGACCCAGTGCATTGCTAATTAGTTAAAAAAAGATTTCAGGTTTTGGAAAACCAAACTAGTTCAACTAAGATTGAACAAGGGAAAATATCTTTTGACTGAAATATTTTAGGTCTCGTGCATTAGCTTTACCTGACATTCCTAAAGCTATATTATTTTTGGTTTACAATGGAAATATAGCATTTAAATAGATATGGGCAACTTGCAGGTAATTTACAACAATAAGCTGGAATATCGTGTTTTATCAATCAATAGTTTAGAGTGTTAAAGAATGTGAAATTAGTAGTTTAAGACCTTTAGGTGGTATAGTTTGATATACAATCTGTCTTCCAAAAGACTCAGTGGGTGGCAACACCTGACTGACCTTGTTTGAGGGTACACACTAAGCAATTGTAGGTCCAGGTAGTTCTTGAAAGGGAAGCTTCAGAGAATGCCAGCTTCGCAAGCTACAATGTTGGGAGAAGAAGATAATGGCAAATTGATTTTGAATTGTAGTCAAGAAAATGAGGTAGATCAGTGGTTCTCAACCTGTGGTCCATGGACCCCTGGGGGGGCTTAGCATAAATTGTCTCACATAGCTTTGATGAATATGACTGTATGTCGAACCTTATATTCTATTCTGAGGTTCTGGGAGGAATGACAAATTATTATTTTTTTAAAAGCAACGAAGTGTGACATAAATGACTATCCCTTCCCATCCCCATTTAAAGAAATTACCAGCACAACTTACTGTTAGTTTTATAGGTGGGAACTGCTGAGAATTATAATTCAGCATTATCTAAAGAACATTGTCATTCATGGTATGTAAGCTTATTCTACTTTTGCCTGAAACAACCAGTTACGGTCCAATTTTGTGTACTCTTCCATGTTCTCAAAAATCTGCTGTGGAAGGTTCTCTACTAGAACAGGTGCAAAAGAAAGGAAAATTGTTAAATATTTCAGTTCTTCAGACCAAAAAGAAAAAAAAATCATCCACAGAGGTGTCAATTGGATTATGCTCAAAATGTATTTTGCCAGTGAAAAAATTAACACTGAAACTTGTGACTAAATCATAACAATCAATATCTTTCTCAGGATGTTCTTTCTTCAGCTCTCAGTGGGTGGTGCTCTTTTATTATTAGTTGAGAAACCGAGGACCGAACAGTAGTATGGTTTCTGCTCCTATTCTTGTTTGCTTATCAAATCTGTCCAGTCACTCATCTCTCAGAAGGTGACTCTGGATGACATATATCCAGTAAAGCAGTAAATAAATAAAACAATTATTTGTTTGTTTAGTTAATTTATCCTCCCTTTATTATTTCTTTAAATAAACATCTCAAAGCGGAGAACATATTGAATGTTCCTTCTTCCTCTTACTTTCCCCATTATCCCAAAGCATTATGTAGTAACTATTAAAATAGCATTAAAACTATAAAAGCAGAACTAAAACAGGAAAAGAGAGTAATAGAGAAATGTTAATAATAACAGAACCACCTCATAAGTCCACATGTCTCCTGAAATCTACATCTGGTCATGAATGGCGACTGGGTATCTATAGACTGGGTGATTTTGGACTTTCTCTTGGCCCAAGCTATTTAGCTACTCCCCACCCCACCCCCCGCTATAATAGGAAAGATTAGAAGGGAAAGGGAGATACTATCTCAAACTCTTGGGGGAAAGAAAAATAAGACATCTGAAATAAACCATGAATAGGAATGTAAATTAATTTTTTAGCCAATCATATTATTTGAACAGTTCATTCTATGGATCCGGGAATTCAAATTCAAAGAAATTATATGAACAAATGAACTGGCCCCATCTAGTTTAGGTTCTCAGATCACATCTGCAATTTCTAGTTAAAATTAAGAATAAAACTGTGCAATAGATTTGAGTATATTAAAATCTGTCTGTTTCTCGTCTGTCTCTGTCTCTCTCTTTCTCTCCCCTTATGCTTTTGTGGAGGCCTATTTGTTCATTTGATGAGTTGATTCTAGATAATTGAGCTCGTTGTTTAAATGGGGGAGTAGTTTTAAAAGAATCATATTTCAAAAAAACTGTACTTTTTCACTTTGTGAATTTAATATTGCAATGGATGTTTTCCTAATGTACTAACTGAGGAGGCCCTGATGGGTTGTGAAATACCACATAAAACACTAAAGAAAACATTATAAAACCAAACCATAACTTTGTTATCCTTTCACTGGACTATATTACATCCAGATGGCAAGAGTAGCTTTACTAAGAGGTTTCTTCATGTGGGTTTTTTTTTTTTGGCCCTAAATACAAGTACCTTTTTAATGTCAAATCTCTCTAAAATCCATTGAATCAAGAAGTAAAATTATATGATGCACCCATAAAGTGACTCCCTGTTTTTGTTTTTCTGCTTGAAAGATAGAGTTACAATTTGTTCCAAGTGCCATTCCTTTAGTTAAGAGAAAACATTCAAATCATGCAACTTAGGAGCCACTTGACTTAAGTGAAAACTTGTAAGAAAGAGATGAGGTGTGCCTCACTAAAAATGTAATATATTACATCCTGTTGGCAAACCTATACTGTAGTCCAATAAGGTCATTGACTAGAATTTTACCTGACAAACCATTCATAACCTAATCATTTGCTCAGCAGTTATTTAGTTCTATGTAAACATCAAGCAAGTCTTTTTTGAAATTTTGAAAGAAAAAGGGTACCAGAGGTAGTTAATGTTTATTTAATATTAATATTAATATATTAATAAAAATACTGTGTGTTGGCTCATTGTCTTTTGCTGAATTTTGCATAGTGAATACTTTAGATCAGCGGTTCCCAACAGATGATTTTGTTCCTGCCACTACTGGACCTTGAGTCTTTAGAAACCAGGCCATGGAAGTGGCATGTGTGGGCTCCATTTGTGCAAGCAATGGGCATGTATGCCCACCACTGATGCAAATGGAGCTGCATGCACATGCAATTGCCCGCGGTGTGGTCGGAACCATCCCCTCTCCCCACCACACCTGTCCACAAAAGTAAAAGATTGGGGAACTCTGCTTTAGCTGATATCATATAAAATATAACTAGGATTCTATTGTAGGTTGAGGTTATGTGACTTGGCAGAAATACAAGGAATTGTGCACACAAGTTGCACAAGAAAACTACATAGGGTCATTTTTCTCTTGCCTCTTTCAGAGAGACTTATTCATCTTCAGCCAATTAGATCTTAGCAATACATAAATGTGCCTGATCCATTGTAGGCTACAAATATAACTCTGCAGATATATACCAGAGAATTTATCTTTCCTATTTGTACCTCTGCTATAGTCTTCTTTAATGGTCTAAAGTAAAAGCTCAGAACATTTGCATTACAATGATCCTATTCTTAAAATCCACTTATTAATTAACACTAAATTGATATTCTGCCTGCTCTTTTGAAAGAAGACTCTTATGCAAGAACACCATATTGAAGGGCATATTAAGATTTAAGTATCTTAATACGCACTTCAATATGGTGTTCTTACATAAGAGTTTTAACATATTAGTGTATTATATTAGTGTAATCATGCTATTTTAAAACTCAATTTTAAAAGACTGTCATAATTGCTGTTGTATCCGCACAGTTAATAGTGATACAAAATTTAATCTATTGATCCATAAATTAACATAACCAATAGTTCAGCTCTTATCAAAAAGTCACCAGTAAACTAAATATTAATTAAAATAAATTTTAATATATAAATGGTTACAAAACATCAATTATTGCAAAGGTGATCAAAAATGTATGCTGAGCTGTGGTAAATCTACTTTTCTGAGAATTTGGGAAAGAAGAACTAAAGGCATGTAACTATATCCGGATTATTTGCAGCATTCTTTTCTTTTTTGAAGAAAGCAACTCCACGCCCAGCACCTAGAGCGAATACATTAGATTGAAATAATATGTACAGGTGATCCAATGTAAGTTACAAATATAAGGACCCTGGGTGGCGCAGTGGTTAGAATCCAGTATTGCAAGCTAACCCTGTCCACAGCCTGTAGTTTGAATCTGATGGGGTTTGAGGTTGACTCAGCCTTCCATCCTACCAAGGTCAGTAAAATGAGAACCCAATATGCTGATATGTAAACTATCCAGAGAGTGTTGTAAAGTGCTATGGGACAGTATATATATATATATTTATTTATTTATTAAATTTATACCCTGCCTCTCTTCACCCCTTACGGGGGAACTCGAGGCGAATATTGTTCTATTATGACCTCAAAACATACCTATCTGTCTAAATGAGACTGTGACTCTTTTCTCAGAGAACGTATGATTCTGATTTCTGCTTGTTCAGATTCATTTCTTTCTATGATCTACAGTTTTAGCACAAATTTAAAGGAGAGAGACATCTTCCTTAGGATATTCCTTAGGGTATTCCCTAGACATGAAAGGTCCTATTGACAACAAACAACAGCAGCAACATATTGTGCCTGTCAGAATTGGGTAAAGGTATTGTGTCAGCAAGTCAGAGAGAAGACAGTACTTCTGTTTCAACAATAGATTGTTAACCAAATTTTCTCAGGTCAATACTTTGCAAATTATAATTCATATTTTCACAATAAAAAATGTCAATCTGGAAATTCAGTTTTTCTTCCCCAGCTATATATACTTATGATTAAAAGTTGGTTTAAGCTATTTTGAGGGGAGAAGCCACCTCGAGTTCCCCTTGATCGGGGAAATGAGGCGGGGTATAAATCTAAATAAATAAATAAATAAGAACAAACTTGTAAAAAGATGTATTTTTAGTGTATAAAACTTGTGAAAAATAGTTAAGTTTAAGAGCACAGTTCATTCACAATTAAACATGGTCTGCAGCTTAGAGAAAGTTAAAGAAGTTTCCACTATTGCCATTAAAATAGTTCTTTAAAAGAAATCAGAATCCTGAATACAAATATCTAATTTTTTCACTCCTTGAATTTCTGAGTTATCTTAATTTAGAAATGTGATTTTTTTTGTATTTTTATTCCTCTTTGACAGACATCAAAGCTATGTGCATTCCTGCATATTTAAGAGAGGTGAAGCAGTTATTGTGGTGCTAGTCATTATAATGTATTTCATAAATATCAGTAATTACTTGTGTTTGTCTTCTGCTACTTTTTCAGATTTTTCATGCTTTTGTTGAAAGGATAAAGTATGTTTGTGCATGAAAATCCAGTAGTCACTTCCTAGAAGGTTACTGGCTGCAAAAGCAGCAGGATATGGCAGGAACAAAATCATCTTTTTGTAAACATCTGGGAAATGAATTATAGCAATAAAACAAAGGCATCCATTGGTTGAACTGATTCCTTGATTAAGAGCTGCTGTAAAACGGGGGGTAAAGGTATGAGCAATTTTGTCAGGAAGTTGTTAGTACAAAATGTCATCTTACAGGGCAATGATATGAATGTTTACTCAAAGGTAAGATGCCCTGTTGGATTAAATAAAGGATTTTTACTAAGGTTATGCACACTCAGGACTGCAACCTTAATTACATATGGGTAAGCTAGTCTTAAGTTCATCTTTAGCACTACCATTACTCTAACCCTCTCAGTCTGTGCCTGCCTTGTCCATCTTGAGGGTTATATACAAGCATCTTCATGTGTTGTTTATCAAGAAACTTCCAGGTTTAAATCAATGTAGGATATTATTAGAAAGAAAGCTTGATAATTGCAGTAGCATACTGTGCTTTTGAAATGCTTGATTTCAGTCAAATAGGGAACCATATGAGAGAGCACAGATAATTGATTCTAATTAACTATCTGCCCCGGTAAACAGATTCACTCTGGGTCAACACCAGGTTGTCTAGATTCACAAGTGCCTTTATAAATGCCGTGTGATTATTCTCTCAGAAAGACTAGTAGCACATTATCTGTACACCTACATAAGCTAACTGTTATTATTTCTTGGAAAATTTTAACTTCAAGAGGGGACAGTAAAAAGCAAATAATCTCCAGAGATATTTATCTTATTATTTGTCTGCTGCTACCTTGCTCCAAACACCCCTCAGTCACAAATCAAACAAAAACTTCCTAGGCTCTGACTAACATGCCCAGAAATTAACTTGTGATTTATTTTTCTTCTGGCACCAGCCTTTTGGTGTTATATTTGATCACATTCATAGTTACAAACTTTTATAGAAAATCAAAATTTCAAAAGGCTCAATAAGATGGAGGTGTTCATCTAATCTACCCCCGAGGTTGGATTAGGGTTAGGATCTAGGCTGAAGGGAAATAAAATGCATGTTGCTTTATGTTCCTGGAAGAAAGATGGGATATGAACATAACTAATAATAATGACACATCCATAGAATAACAAATCTTTGTTGATTGAGAGCCCTGGATCCCCAAGATATTTATATGCATGAAGGTTTGGGATATGCCTGGCATATTCATGTTTAAAGATGAGGCTGGCCTATTTGTGCATGGTAGGCATTTTTCACCTGAAAATATTTTATATCCCATGTCCTATAACAGGGAAAAAACATATTCAGTGCTTAGTTAACTGGCAGAATTCATTACCACAAGACATAGTCATGACCAGTAGGGGGATTCAAAAATTTTCACTACTGGTTCTGCGGGCGAGGCTGGGTGGGCGTGGCTGGGTGGTCATGTGACTGAGTGGCCGTGGCCACCTCGACATCACTCACAGCAAGGTGGGGTGGCACCTTGCTGTGAGTGATGTTGAGTTGGCCACACC
>JANHGC010006477.1:422654-437285 GCA_027560395.1 Boaedon fuliginosus | reverse complement strand
GTCATGCTGTAAGATCTGATTATCTGAGAGAGAGTTTTTATCCCATTCTTTCTGCCCAACTCTTAAAATCCATAGGGGAGGAAAAAAAGGACCTTTGGGGCAACCATGACATGGATGACTGAGAATCTCCATAGACAAAGGAGTCAGTGCAATGGAGCACAAAGCAACAGGGCAGCCTCACTTATTTATTTATTTATTTTATTATATTATATTTGTACCCCACCTCACTTCCCCAGACACGGGGAACTCGAGGCAGCTGACAACAGTTAAAATACAATATAGTACAGTATAAAAAGACTAAACCAACAATCACTTAAGATGATCCTTTACAAAGGCTTTTTTTGGGGGGGAAGCTAATCACCTTCAAAGCTTGGCACAACCTTAGTATGAATCCAAACATACTGTATAGTCATGTTCTTCTAAATCCAGAACTATGAACACTTAATAATCCATAATACATATACATCAACTTACAACAGTTTGTTTATTAAGTGTTCAAAGTTACAATGGCAAAATGGTAACCGTTCAATGGCAAACCATTCAAGGTTACCATTTTTTCACAGTTAACAACCTTGGCAGCATCCCCGTGATCATGTGATCAAAATTCAGGTGCTTGGCAACTAGTTCACATTTATGACCGTTGCTGTGTCCCAGGGTCATGGGATCACCTTTTGCAACTTTCTGAAAAGCAAAGTCAATGAGGAAGATATTCACTTAAAAACTGGATTACTAATTTATCAGCTGCAGTTATTTACTTATCAACTGAGGCAAGAAAAGTGGTAAAATGGGGCAAAACATACTTAACAAATGTCTCACTTAACAGAAATTTTGGGCTAATACAATGCAGGTGGTAAATCTAATAATTTGTGGGAGCTAAAGCAACATGCAATACCTGGAACACATATGAATAAAAGGTAAATATGCTAATTGTTATCACTGTTGTACCATCTAGACTGGGACCAATTGTGAATGCATTAACAGAGGAATGGCTACCCCACCAGCTGGCTAATTTTACCTCTTCTGATCAGAATTTTGCTGCATATTTGATCTTAGATTGAATTCAGTATTTCAGCTGAAATTCAGTGTTTTTAAATAAAGAAAATAAAAATTGTTCATTGATTTGTTTAAATCTGGTATATTTGTTCTAGGCTCAGTAATTATTATAACTATTGCCCATTTTTCTCATTCTTTCTTGCCTTTGTATTTAATTATTAGACTTCTGTACCCACAACACAGGGACATGCACAATCATTTAAAGTGCTATTATATACAGTATATAGTATATAATAGTATATAGTAACAATGCAGAAATGTCTACTTTCCACATCACTTTTTAGATGCCATCCGGAAGTGATATATCTTAGTATCTCCCTTTTTTCATGTAGTTCTTTTGATGCATATAAAAATGCATCCATGGAAAGATACCTTGATTAGGTGTTACTGATTATTACATATTAATAAAATCCACATATGGATCAAATCAACCGTCTAAAATGGTTCAACTGTGTCATCTAATCCAGTTGCCTTGCTATTGTTGAAAATATTTCTTCAACTATGCTTCACTTGAAACATTCTGGTGTTCTTCCTCTATTTGCAGCCCTTCCGATGTTATAGTATCTGAAAAATTTGGAAATAAGTGAGAATGAGTAAATATAAAAAGTTGTCCACCTCTCTTTAATTATTAGGCTTGTCTACTGTATGAAAAATGTCCATCTGTTGTAGACAGATTCCAGATGTAGCCTTTTAAATGTGCAGTGTTTGTAACTATTGTTCTCCATTTCTTATTGCACATCTTAAATAATTTTCTGTGATGCAAAAGTGAATGTCTGAATTAAAATGAAAAATCTTATTAATCATCCTTTGGTGAAGAATACCCAAGGACTGACCAATCTCTCAATTCACCAGAAGAATAAGGTTCACAAACAGGTTCATAGGCTTTATAGAATTGTCTAATAAAACTATTGATTGGAGAAAAGAAGCTAGATTCTGCACACATGTGTCATTAATTGGGGAACTAAAGCTAAAAATTATAAACATGAGATCAATCTGAGAACTTAGTCCATCCATACTCAAAAAAAAGAGAACTCACATTTCAAAATATAGATGGTTGGATACTAATAAGGTGGAATTCCATTAGATTGAATTGGGGCTGGAAGGCGGAATCCATTAAACTTATATTTAATGCAAATCATACTTCTTGATTCTATAGGTAAACAAAAATACATCTCTATATGTAGTATTTGCAGTTTATTAAACTAAAATGCAAATTTCGAAACAAATTTTAAAATGGAAATCGCAGCTCAATTCAGTTCAAAATGTCTTTTGTTGAAAACTATATGTAATTCATGTACAAGGAAAAGTGCCTTCAAAGCTATATATTAGTTCATTTGTTATTTTTTTAAAAATCTCATGCTTATATGAAAATGGGACAAAACAGCTATAAAAAAATAAAAAACTGAGCAAAAAAGGAATAATTGAGCAAAATTCTCATTTTTATTTGATCTTAGATTGAATTCAGTGTTTCAGCTGAAATTCAGTGTTTTTAAATAAAGAAAATAAAAATTGTTCATTGATTTGTTTAAATCTGGTACATTTGTTCTAGGCTCAGTGATTATTATAACTATTGCCCGTTTTTCCTCATTCTTTCTTGCCTTCGTATTTACTTATTAGACTTCTGTACCCACAACACGAGGACATGGACAATCATTTAAAGTGATACTATATACAGTATATAGTATATAATAGTATATAGTAACAATGCAGAAATGTCTACTTTCCACATCACTTTTTAGATGCCATCCGGAAGTGATATATCTTAGTGTCTCCCTTTTTTCTCATGGTTCTTTTAACAGCTTCACTGCATGAACATTTCCCAAAATTGCAACACAAAAAAATTATAGATTGTTTTCAAATGACTGAGGAGGATTGAGAGATTTTTTGTCTGATTTAACCATGCCGCATACTTAGGCTTGTTCTACAGCAAGGAAGGACAACCTAGAGTTCTAAGGATGCAAGCAACTTTCAGGCCTTTTTGTGTGTATTTTTGGAGAATCCTCTGACCAATGTTCTTGAATATGTTGACATAATTTCTTGCTGTTTTTGTGGCAGGAAACAATTCAAAAAAATGTAGTCTAAGCCCAAAGAGAAGAGAATACTAAAATACCATCCGATCATGGGAATCATGCACAAAACAGCTTGGTCTCATCACTTGGCATCATCACCGTGCCCTTGCCATACAAAAAACATGAAGACCCTACCCAGTATGGCCAATGAAGCAGGATAAAGACTTCCTAGTTATTTGCTGAAAGTTGGGTAACAAAGCGTGCAGAACAGCCACTGCTAATTTTGTCCGCATGTTTCTTGACCAGGTTTACTACCCAGACCTCACAAGCCTTTTACTAATATTTCTGTAGGCTCTGTGTCCCTAGAAATATTCTTACATCTGGCTTTGCTTATGGTGAAATTATATGGTTTGGGAAAGGTCAAATTACTACAGCATTGATGGGAAGTGTATCCACTATATTTAGATAGCCTGTCACGTACTCTTGTGTGCAGAAGTACAACTTCGTGAACAGCATGCGTCATTAAAACTAAATAGTAAAAATCTGCAAGTAATCAACCTACAGAACCTAATATACAAATATTGTTTCGAAAATACTGTTTTTATTTCCACCTATATAATGTGAAGTGGCTCACTTTGAATAAAGTATCAAATGTAGTTGATGAATCATAAAATACTGCACAAGGGTGTTAGCATTGCTTAATACATACGAATTAAGTGATCTGAGAATATTATTTATTAATTTGTGTTTAAAATTACTGAAATTAATTTAGGCTTTTGGTTTTGCATGAAAGATGGATGTCACTGCTGAAATCTGTAATAGCTGTAAAAAGTTTCTGTTATCAGAAATATATAACAATATATATGGGTTTTTTATTAATTGCTGGAATGGGAAAAGGGATGAAAAGGAGCAAGTATTATTTTGATGATATGAAAGTAGGGACATACCACTCTGCTTTGCATTCCTCTTCCTAAACAATGAAGCTCACCAAAGAAATTTTTTTCAGTCAGTGTTTTAGGATGCCATTGTAATTATGCCTTTGCTTCTTCATATACAATGGTACTTTGGTGTTCATCATTAATTTGGTTTGGGAGGCAGGATGAGTACCAAAAATGTAGCTTCTAGAATGATGCAACTGAAATAATGTTTGTATTTTTTGTAATTTTTTTATTATTTTCCAAAATAACCATTAAAAGCAAAATCATTACATGTCTGTTGGTTTGGGCTACAATTGTTTTTGTCCAACTTTGCAGTAATATACATATTTAATCCATCAATTTAATATACATGTTTCCACAGTATGTCGTTAAATCTGCTCAATTTCTTTCCAGATTCAATTAATAATTAAAGTCAAATATTAAAACCAAGTATTCCACAAAGTCTCATCTGCCCACCTTTCACTCAATATGGTAAAACTCCAGAGGGCCCACAAAGATTAAAAGTCTGTCCTGTTCAATACATTGTCACTGCTAATCAGCTGTTCCAGGACTACTTTTCCGGCTTTATATCTTGGGGGTTGTAATTTCCAATTAAAACATCATTTCATGCAGTCCATCATCTTTTCCACCTGCGCTATTCTTTCCCAGCTTGTTCCAGGCTTAATAGCGGGTAGTGCTCACCGTCTCACTGGCTGTCAGCTTTGAGGAAAAATCCAAGGTGGGGTGGGAATGTGCAGATTCCCTCTACCACCTGGCAGCTCCTCTTTGCTTTCCCCTCCCTCCAAGGAAGTTTAGGTTCCCTATGGAACCCTCGGGCCGGCAGACCTGGGGAGAACCTCAGAGCTTGCGGATTTTGTGTCCAGTATCGCCGGAGTGCAAACCGGAGGTCTTCGGAATAATGTTTTTATTTTGTTTATTGTTTTTACAAGGGTGTAATGGAAAGTACTACACAATCTGAACCCCTTGGTAACTGGCACAAGGTAATGGTAGCTAGCCAATACATAAAATTTTGAGAGAGAAATAGATAGAAAACAAGATGAAGAACACTTTTAGCAAAGCTAAAATTGTCCTTGATATAAAAGGTATTCAGTCATGACTGATGATACAGTTTATCAAAATCTACAAAATTAAAGTTCACACTTGTCATTAATATGGATGGGTTAAATGGGTATGTTGCGTGCATAGTGTGCTGTGTTTCATTTTGCCTGAAAAAGAAGTGAGAGGATTATAGATGCCTGTGTTTGCCCAAACTATGGTGCTTTATACACAAATCCTGCTAATGCTATAGAGCTATGAATGCAAAGCATATTAATTCAATGTTGAACATTCAGATTCCATTTAAAGTTTATTATAGAGTTGGAGCTGTTGTTTGGAACGTCAGAGAAGTCCTTTGATTTCATGCTCTTTTGCTTTGTGTAGCTTTTAGGTTGTTGTTTTTTCAATGAAACACTCTGTGTTTGGTTAACTTTGGGGTTGTGATAAACTTTGGGGTTGTGCACTCTATCCTTGCTCGTGATAGAACTGTTGAGCTTTTGCTCCGTCTTCGATTCTGTTGATGAGATTTCAGAAGAGCTTTGTTTGCTAATTATTTGTAAAGTTGAGTGTAAATACTGTATTTCCCTTTATTTTTACTGGGTCTTTTGCTGTTTTGTTAGGATATGTTCCTTCTTTATGCAAGAAGACAGCAGTGTTTGATATAATTAAAAAGCATACCAAATATAAAGCCTGAGCTTGCTAAGTACTTGAGATGGTTGCTTGTTCTGAGTATCAAATGCACAACTACTGAAAACTTGGCCATTTTGTTGTTGTTGTTTATGATGATGAATTATCATATAGGAAAGAAAATAAATAGCACAGCAAGTCCACTTTCAGCCTGATTCACTTGTGTCCAAGTTAGAAAATGTTAATTGAAAAGAATACAATTGAAACTACCTATTTTGTCCAGTTGATTAGCTGAACATCTAAGTACTTACTTAAAGAAATGAGAAAAAACATTTATTCAGAAGTGCAGAGCGTTCTGATTTTCTGCTTCCATTTCAACTAATTCCTACAAGGATTTAATATTTTGAGCACGTTTTAAAATCATCCCTTGAGTTATTTTTTTCTTCTTCTCCGTGTTACGTAGGTAGCTGGTTTCAGTAAACAAAATCTGTCACCCCCGACTATTCTTGGCATCCTGAGTTACAAAAAAATAGCAAGGGGCTTACTCTAGTTTCACATTGTTTTCAGGGCTTAAGCATTTTAAATGTTTCAAATATTTCCCATCAGAATGCAGTTTGAAGAAAAACTCATATCCTTAACAAAGAATTTTGCCAGGTAATCATTAAATGTTGGCTTATCTTGTAATATTTTCCCTGTTTCCCTACTTTATTAGGACAGAATAATTCATCAACTGACTTATATTTAGATAGCAGTTCTATGTTCTTTATCTTCTTGGTCCTAATTTTTTTTTTTTTTTGCTTTATACTTCCCATTTGACTTCTGTAGATCTGTTAGTTTGGTCTCTGTGTCATGTTTTCATGAACAGTTGCGGTTTCCTTTGTCTGCTAGATTTCCAGTCTCTAATATATTCCTTATACCATATTGGGTATCATAAAAATGAATCAGGAAAGAAAGGACTTCAGAGAATTATTTCTCTTTCCAATTCTAGGCAGTTATCTCAGGTTGCTGTCTTTGATTGGTTTGTTTTTGAATATCAGGTCAATCTATATATATAAAGCAGAGTGTAGATGTGAGTGTGTGTGTGTGTGTGTGTGTGTGTGTGTGTGTGTGTGTGTGTGTGTGTGTATGTTCTTCAATGGCTGAACCAATCTTGACCAAACTTGCCATGCACATACCTTACACTCTGGCAACAAGCATTGTGGGGGTCAGACATGCTGCCAAGGGGTCTTTGCCTCCTAAAAACAGTGCCGAAGTACCGACCCCCACCAACACTCACTGGCAAGCAACTCAGCAAACTCAGCAAACTGCACACCACAAGAGGCACCAGAGAGCATGTGCACTACAGTAAAAAGCGTGGAAAGATAGCCAGGTGAGTGAGAGCGAGCGACTGACACAGCTTTGGGGTCCGGCAGCAGAAGCTGCCCCACATCTCCTGTTGCTCTTCCCCACGTGAAAAGCACGGAGCCCAAAAGACAGCAGGCCGGCCAGGCAGTGGGCGAGAGAAAGAGAGAGAGCGGCTCTGTGTCAGAGGTGTAGGTGGTGGGAGTGACAGGATGACTCTATCCTGACAAAGCCGGGTAATCAGCTAGTTTGTAATAAAAAAGCATTCTTCTATTGTTGAATTCTATATACTGTATATATTAATTACTTAGATCTGGCTAGGCAGACTGGGGCAGGTTGCTCTAATTCAGAGCAACATTAGCATTAGTAGGAAGATCAAATGATATGTTATCTATTTTGTTTATATATAAAATGAATTGTCAATTTTTCTACCTCCAACTAGAATAACAATCTGTGAGGCAGTTTTGAAGCATTGCTCCCTCATTAGGCTAGCAAAACAGAACAGGGTTCTTTTGTCACCCAGTCTGCAGACTCTGTTATGTATGTGTGTTTCAAGTCAGTTTTGACTCTTGGCAACTAACTGAACAAAAGTATACATTGCCGTATGGATTGAGCAATTTTCTTGAGATTTCAGAGCTAGTTTTCCCTTATCTCCTTCCTAGGCTGAGATAGAGGGACATGCCTAAGGTCACCTAGCTGAAAGGTATGACTGGAATTCACAGTCTCCAGTTTCTAACTTGATACTTTGAAGTTCCAGGGGTGTCAAACAGGTGGCCCATAAACCGGATGTGTCACACGCAGGCCATGCCTAGCCTAGCTCTGTGAATGGGAAAAGTGTCATGAAAGTCATGTGACAGCAGTGTGATGCTGCAAGTTTGACACCCGTGCTTTACACACTCCACTAAACCAAGTCTCTGTTGTTATGTGTATCTAGATATAATGGCTCTTGAAGACAAAGAGTAGCTCCTGCATAGCAATGGAGTGGACAGAGAGGACATCTATTGGCTTAATAGCTGCCATGGCAACATCCTAATATGTTATAATCTCAATCCATATGGCGATGTATACTTTTTATAGGCTTTTTTTTGCTGCAGTTTAACTTCAGAATAACATGGTAGTAGTAGATTCTCTCTTTGGCATGACTGGATGATCTCTTTTACCAAGGCTTTTGGTTCAATTTACTGTTAGTAGCAATTGATTTTAAATAGGTTAGGCTTTAATGGGATTGTGGCATTGCTTTTTAAACTAGTAATATCATGATTTCTATATGGGACTGGATTTTGTTCATCCGTTGTTATCTTCTGATAGCAAGTGTATGCTTACACAGAGAGAGAAGCTTAGAACTCGCTGCAAAGTGGATAATGAAGTCATGAAATGCAAAAGGGCACAACCCTTAATAATTCATCTTAAAGTTATACTTAAACAACGTCCACATCTGTGAGCGTTTATAACAGCAAGATCAAGCATTCACTGCTTATAAACAGTAACTTAGAGTTGTCCAATGGCAAAAAAAGAGCCTGTTAATCAGCAAGTGGAAATGATTTCTCAGTCACCAAACCAGGCAGATGCTGGTAAACAACATCAACTTAGCAAAAGGTCTTTCCAAGATGAAAGGAAGCTCAAACATCCTGCTTTGTACACAGAAGACATTGTGCATTCTCCAATAGATAGACATTCATTAACTATTAGAGGAATTATTTTCTAACAGCATTTCCTGGTCAGACTCCAGTGACTCAATTCTTAAATGTTTCTTTTAAGAGGATATTTTTCCAGACTTCTGGAAATCTACCACCAAATATTTGTGTCACACCTTAGGCACTAGTTTTCAACACATCTTGTGGATAGCTAATTAAGGTTTGCATAGTGCCACAAAATTGCAAACATTCCTTTGAAATTAGAAAGAATGCATACAGCGCTGTGGGAGTAAATGAAAGGAGGGGTTTACCTTAAAAACACCGTTAAATCAGAAATTACAGGCATTGATGCTTGGCTGCAAGGAATTTTTCAGGATCGGAGGTAGGCAATGTTCTCCTTAGAGAACACATTGAAAATTATTCAGGTTCCCAAACAGTTTCTTTATTTAAGCATGGTTTTATTAAAAAAAAAGGATAGAATGAACAACAGAATCAGCTGACATGATCCTGAAGTCAGGAACACCTGCATTATCAGAGTCATAACAGAGAACTTGGGAGGAGAAAAGAGTTATTGAGCTAGCTTCAATTCATTCAGCAGTGATTTGGGGTCATGGTCAAGATTGCTCCAAAAACTTTTTAACTGAAAAATGGACAAACAATGGCTTAATCAGCATTTTTGAAAATATAAATATAAAAAGATAACATTGATCTGGACTTCATGTTTTAAATATAATCAGTTTTCCTACTCCCCCACCTCTTGTTTTCTATCTTCTTCCCTTTAAATTGACCTAGAGACTATATATTCTAATCTTGATTTAGGGTTATTTTGACCCAAATCACTAGTTGGTATGTGGCTTCTACCATATCAAATACAATGGCCAAAATATTGTACATCTCTGCTCTGCGCCATATTTATTTATTTATTTATTTGATTTATATCCCGCCTCTCTTCACCCAAAAGGGGAACTCGAGAAATTTCTTGAAAGTTAGTATTTGTCTGCCAATCTTTTTTTTTCTTCTATTGAATTGTGTTTGGTTCTCAGAGACTGCCTGGATAAGTTGCAGTTTTCCCAGCAAAGTTTTTCAGAAGTGGTTTGCCATTGTCTCTATCCTAGGACTGAGACAAAGTGAATGGCCCAAGGTTAGTAAGAGCAATAGCACTTAGACTTATATACTGCTTCATAGTGCGGTAAATCACTCTCTAAGTGATTTACAGTCACTATATTGCTCCCAACAATCTGAGTCTTCATTTTATCCATCTAGGAAGGATAAAAGGCTGAGTCAACCTTGAGTTAGCCAGTATCAAAATTCTGACTGTGGGCAGAGTTAGCCTGCAATACTGCATTCTAACCACTATGCCACCATGACTTTACAATGTTTATCCATCTGACTTCATGCCCAATGTGAGACTAGAATTGATTGGCCTCCCACTTTCTAGTGTGATGCCTTTAAAACTACACCAAATTGGCTTTCCTTTCAATCTTACATTTTATGAAAAAAGGTGGCCTGTACATAATTTGAATAATACCATTTCAAGAGATCTCTTTGTGCATCATTGTCTCATATACAGAGTTTTAAGTGTCATTGTGACACATTATTTTCTCTTTCTGGGGGTGGGTGGGGTGTAGATGAAGCAATATCCCTAAGGATATATTTAATGGAAAATAATAAGGCATGTGATTGATAAAAGGTCATGTATAGCCTGGTCATGAACAATTGCTTGTAAAAGATTGAAGAAAATTTCTACACCCAAATTTCTAAATCTCTCTGAACAAATGGGACGCCATATGACTGGTCTGGCATTCTGTATAGTTCTTTAGGTAAACTTAGCATTTTTCCTTTCCCACAACAGCTCCCACTGTTTTATCCCATGTGGTTCCATCCATGGTTGATGAAATGCAAGTTGTTAAGAATGAGTTCAAAGTGTTTAAAGGATCCTTCGTCTTTTTTTTTTGGCTTTTTCTGGGTGTCTGTCTTCTTTATACTGTAGTTCCGTTTTCTGTTTCCCTGCCTAGGAAGAAGACTGATATGGCCAGAGGTCTTAATTCTTCTTTGCAGCATGCTTTAAAATTAGTCTGAAGGTGGTATGAAATTAGGCCAAAGACTAAATGTTTGCACATCCCTGCTTTAGGATATTGTGGGAAAATGTGGCCTTATAATTAAAAAAAAAGAGAGAGATGACCATTAGTGTCTATTCAGTGAAGGGGTGTGTATCTCATTACCAAAAGGACAGTATATTGATACTTCTTCCATGAGGAGTGGATCAGTGGTGCAGCAATAGTAAATACATAAAGTTTCTCAAAAATGAACTTGAACAAATTGTGGCTTCCCTGCCTTGTTTGTGGCTTCCTTCACTAACAAACTTTTACTCCTAATATTTTTTTTTTTCAATTCCACAAGATATATCACAGAACGTGGGGCTCTATCTAAGCAGGAGATAAACATCCATCCTTTTTGCAGCAAAATAATCCTTCCATTATTGACTTCTTGTCTTTTGTCTCTTATTCTTTCTTTGGCAACAAAGACAATTTATAGAACGTGATCCTTTTAAGCATGATTTCTTGTAAAGATTGTCAAAGAAATAGAAGGGAATGTAATTAGAGTCCGGGAGAGAACAGGGTTTTCTTAGCAACCTGTGACAGCTGTAATATAATTTAAATTATTATTAAAAGAACGCAATTATAAAGCTACCTCACTCCCATAGATTTTCACACAAAAGAGAGATGTTAAATCTGCGCTACAGTTTCAGAGCAGCTGATTATATCTTATTTCTTGTCCACATGACAAGACATTTTAAAGAGGGCACAATAACCACAACATGCAAAAGAACATCATGTTCCAGGCGGCACAATTTAAATTTCTCTCTCCCTCTTATACAACAATCATGCTGTAACTTTTATAACTGCAATATTCTTGGTTGGTATATGATTTTTCTCCAGCTGTTTAAAACAGTGTTAACAATCATTCCAATGAGAGTAAATTATATGTAAATATTTATTTTGTTGGCTTTCTACACTAATGGTACTACTTTATATTACTTTCCTGAACTAACAGTACTTTAGATCTGAATCAGTGGGTCCCAAAAGATTCTACTAATGCAGTTACACATTTCCTGAAAACACTTTCTACCTCTCCATTTCAAACTTTTCCTTTTGTAGATCAGATGGTCCTCTTTTAAGTGTTGTTGAACTGAAAGTCCAAGCAATCTCACACAATCTGGTTCATGGTAAGAGATGCTGGAAGTTACAAAATCTTATGTACTACCAAGTAGCCGGTCCTCAAAGAAGATTTGTGGGCCTGTATGGTTGGTGGAGTCAAAGCCAGTACTAGATGATCCCTCTGGAAAAATGGCTCTCATTCCTGTAGGTTGCATGAAATTCCATTGAGAACCTTAGAGAAGAAGGTTTTTAACATCTTCCATAGAAAGTTTTAAAGTTAGCTTTTCCCTAACATAGTATCTTGTAAATATGTTTGATTTTATTTCCCACAGTCCCCCAGCCACCATGTCAAATGAGATGTCAGCCAACATGTCACCTCTGCAGACCAAGAAATCAATTCCACAGGGAGGCTAAAACTGCTTTTGTTGAGATTGGGTATAATATCAAAACCTTGAAAATCTGATTCTGGTGTGTACCTTTTCCTCCCCTCCTCCCTTTTATATTCCAGCGAATTAGCACTTCCGATGGAGTCTCATTGCTCTGGACTTAAAAAATATTTCCTTCCTTTTTACCTAGGTAATGGTTGTTGCCTTTCCGTCAGGGCCATATGCCTTACTCTCTGTAGCAGCATGATAATTAACTAGGCTGACGGGAAGATTATGGAAGTTGAAATCCAATCCATCTGAAGGCTGAATTATGTGAAACTGCAAAGATTATTTTCCAGACAATAATGGGGACTGAGATAGTCCAATAGAATTTCAGAAAGATACTGCAGGTAGAATCTTCTGATCTAACATAAATTAAATCCCTTTATATTGTTTTATTATTGCACAGTGTGCAGTAACACCTCTTAAACCAAACATGTCTTTCTTATGGCATGTGGAAGTAGCAAGCACAAAGGAAAACTGCAGCTAATAAATTGCAAATAGATTTAGTAGTTTAAAAATTATTGGGACCTCTTTTGCAAGGGGTGGGGAACTAATATTGTAATATATTAATCAGCATTCAGCTAGGGAGGATAGTATGTTGTATCTGTTAATTTTTTAATGCACTTTTCTTTTTTAATGTCCTGTTTGTTTTGTGGTTGTTTTGTGTTGTTTTGAAACAAACTAAGAAAAAAAAAGAAAAATATTTCTTTTTAAATAAACAATGTTTCTGTTTAAAGATTGTTTCATTAAATGTTTACGTATAAAATTGTTAGAAACATAAAATTGAGGTGAAAAATAATAATAATAATAAATCCTAAACAGGTAAATATCCTATATTCTTCAAATTATTACGATCAGTAATACTAACATCTGTATGTTTCTGAAGGCATTACTATTAATTTTTATTTTAGGGTGTTTATTAACCTAACACTATGAGTTTTTGGATGGTGAAACACTGTTTACTTTATATAAATTGAAAAATGCTGACATGATCCATGGTGGTGTAGTGGTTAGAATGCAGTACTGCAGGCTACTTTTGCTAACTGCCAGCTGACTGCAGTTCCGCAGTTCGATTCTCACCAGGCTCAAGCCTTCCATCCTTCCCAGGTGAGTAAAATGAGGACCCAGAGTGTTGGGGGCAATATGCTGACTCTGTAAATCGCTTAGAGAGGGCTGTAAAGCACTGTAAATCTAAATGCTATTGCTATTCAAGCCTATGTTATGCCTTCTAAACTGTAGAACTATTCTTCTGCATCAAAAATACCTGACTCCTATTTCGTCTTACATCAGACCAATTAAAACAGAATGTTGCCCAAGAAGTTCTGTTTTGAAAACTTTGTTTTCTTTTATGGGGCACTGACCACAGGCATATAGAGGGCAGGGGGGAAAGCCCAAATTGTGACACCTGGTTCATGATATCAGGCAAGACAATTATGCCGCTTATGCCTTGTAGAACCTTGTAGAAAAGCAGTTATGTATACCAAAATTATGCATACATTTCACATGTTTCCAGATTCTAAAATAATTCTCTAATTTTGCTCAATGTTGTGCAGTTACTGTATGTGCTTTTACACATTTTAATTGGCAAGCTGTTGGCTTATGTAAGGTGCGGGTCACCCTTTCAGAGATCCAGCACAGAAGCATCTGTGGGTATATGAATATATATATTTTTGGTCATGTTTAGGTAGTGTATATTGGAGTGATGACCCTTTGAGAGCTGTATGCAACGAAATTTCATTTTAATGTATGCCAATTAGTGTACATTTAAAGTGACAGTAAAGTTATGCTAAGTCTAATTACTTCAAGAATTGCAGACCATTTCCATCTCGACATTTTAAACTATCCATCCATTCTGCATAATCATCCAGTCTCAAAATAGAAGAAAGTAAGTCACAAGAATACCTATTATCTGGAATGGAATAAAATGCAGAGATATGATTACAGGATTTTCCTGCCAAAACAAATATTCTTACTGGGTTATGTTTTTTTTTTTAACTATGACCTGTGCCTTATGAAGAACTGGCAATCAGGGCAACAAAATAATTGGAAAAACATGTGGTATTGTACAAATAGCATGAGGATTTGATGAGTTAATGACTGCATTTGATATCATCTCTTTGAGCATAGTTGCCAGAAAAGGCTTGATCAGAGACTACTTTGTTTTGGAATTGAAAGTGGTGTATGAAAAAGTGAAACTTCAGCCACAAAATGTCTGGTTATTGTCTTTGCTTGCATAACACGTGAAGAGTATTGGGGAATGTTAAAGTGCAACTAAGTGCATGTTGAATAAATGCTTAAAACAATTCTTGAGTTAATATAGAAGTTTCAGACAATTTACAAAATTGATAAAAGAGTTGATGTCCATCCAAGGATTATATATAACGTTTGTGTGCTTTAATACAAAGGAA
>JANHGC010006477.1:377510-388902 GCA_027560395.1 Boaedon fuliginosus | reverse complement strand
ATGTGTGGGGGCCGACCATTCAGCCTGACATTCTTTGAACCATTAACATTAAATGCTAATGAACAGGTGACAGCTGCAGGAACCGCTGCACAGTGAAGGGAAAAATGCTTGCTGGTGGGGAGAAGAGGCTGCGGGCCACTCAAAATTTGAAAACGGGCCGCAATTGGCCCCCGGGTCAGACTTTGGACATGCCTGGACTAGAGGCTTCTGCAGGAAGTTTGTTGTCTAAAGAAATAAACTTCTGGCAGAAGCCTCTAGGGAGAAAAACAGCTGATGGGCTGTAGAGCTGATCATCAGCTGTGCTGAAAACACAGTGAATATAGGTAGATATACCCTAGGGGCGGCTGGGAGTGCCCAAAATGTTAAAAAAAAAAAAATTAGCTCTGACTCGAGTATAAGCCGAGGGTGACTTTTTCACCACATTTTGGTTGCTGAAAAACTCGGCTTATACTCAAGTATATACAGTATATCAGTGCTATCGTAACTTTGAACAGCCACTAAATGAATGGCTATAATTCAAGGACACTGTGTATTTAAGTTGAACACTTAAATCAAAATCAAAGGCCAAATATTTTCTAATCTATCAATGCTAATAATAGTGAACCAAATTAAATCCTAGCTACTAATGGATCAACAATTATGGGGACTTCAGATGCCAAGATGAATTGACTGCCGTGTCAGGTCATTGGTGACAATCGCTGTAATATACAGGAAAGAAAAGTTTAACGAAAGGACCTAAATAGCTACGGGTATTATGGCCAGTGGCAACTTAAGCAGCAGCAATGATTTTGCTGGCAAAGGTTCCCCTGACACTTTTACCTCTCTGAGAACCTTTCTCAGCCCAGCTATGGAAATATGTGCCATGGTCTATTCTTAGGTACATCTCATTACATGTAGTACTCATCCCGAAAATGCAATTAGAGTTTTTTTAATATAACTTTTATTAAAAGAAGATTTTACATATGATTAAAAACTTAGAAACATAAAATGAAAAAGACAAGAGGGCGTTCTGAAAATACAGAAGAAAAAGTGAGAAATAACAATAGAGAAAGATACGTAAAATAAACAACTTCCAGTCTTCTTTGCAGCAGTTATGTAGTAATTACCCTCTCTATCCTCCCAAATGACATATTATGGTTCTTTTCTTCCCTTAAACATGCCTTTTAATAAATCACCAAGTTACCAATTTGTCCATTTTCATAAAAAGCCTATAAAGGGTTTCCAGTCTTTTATAAAAGTAATCCAACCTCCGGCTCAAGCATTTCAGAGAAGTGGCTGCCCAGTCACTTTTTAAAAACTCCAGTGATGAAGCACCCACAACTTCTGAAGGCAACATGTTCCACTGATTAATGGTTAACTTAATGTCCCACTGGTTATGGGAGATAGTCAGTCCCTCAAATAACCAGGCGCCATACCATCAGATCAGTTCAAATAGCATTACCAGCAGGCGTAGGGCAGTGTGAGTTGTAAAACAAAAGAAAAATAATTTTGTAGTAAGTTAAATAAAAATAATATTATTAATTTTGTATTAATTAAGAACACCCAAATAATGCAATCTTGAAGCTATGCTAGACCCCTTTTTCACAGTAGAATGTTGGCTTACCAGAAAAAGGGCATTTAGTGATCAACTAAACTGCTGATGTAGCTTGCCTTACGTTTTTCTCCAGGCTTCATGACCTATATTGTGGAGCCACTCTTTGAAGAATGGGCCAACTTTACCGGGAACACTCATTTATCTGAAAACATGCTGAACCATCTGAGAAGAAACAAGACCAAGTGGAAGAGATTGCTTCCTAAGCAACATGGCATCACCATTGACCACTCACTCCAAATTACTGAAAATGAAGAGCAGACTTTTAATGAAGGAGAAACCCCATAGAGGTGGTACAGCAACAAAATCCTACAGGTCTGTTGGCCCATCATCAAGACAGAAAATCAAGAAAGCTGGAGGAAAACTGAACCTGAAGTAACCTCCTATTGGGAAAACCTACATTATTTGTAGGTTTGATTCTGAAGTGCCACCAAATCTTCCTTCTTCATCTTAATATCTGAAGCCATTCGTCACCTCTGATCTCAAGCTTGAGTAAGATAATGAAGCTGGACTGATAAGCAGGAACCAACTCATAGGAGTAGTAGAGGACGCAGGAAAGACCCATGCATTTTGGGTTATCAAGTTGCATTAACTTTGTGTGATATTGAGACAGGTATTGAACAAAGGCTTGGAGTAATGTACAGTCAATTGGCAGCTGGGCTGCACATTAAAACTCACCACCAGCATCATCAGAACTCAGAAGACATTTGGCCACACAGAGAGAAGTTTTAACTGACTAATGTCTTTTATAATTTTTGTATTTGATGCACTGGAAAAGGCATTTAAAGAACCTTGAAGTAAGGTTATTCTGTGTACACAATGATTTTTTCATAGTGGTACCCATTGATCATTTTAAGCCACTTTAGATAAAAGACTGACATTCTCACCGCAAGAACAATGTTTCTTCTCGAATCAAAAGGGAAGAGCTGTACAGTTGAAATGTTCCCAGAAGTCTCTTTTGATGGCTGTATCTGTGGCCTGTTTATATTCGCACTTGTATGTTTTTCATACATATATATATTCTCATGCCAAAATACAAGTATCATGGGAAAGCTACCTGTATAAGCAATGGCACTGTGAACAAAATACTGTTAGTTTTAGTATTTGTAAATATTATTAATATACTTTCGTTTGTTTGCAGATAAAGGCCTTCAAGTTCCAGCATACAGTACTTTAACTTTCTGATGGCTACTGAAAGTCTTATAATTTAAGTGTGGCCTGTTTTCATTTGCCCAGCCAAGGATTACATGGTCAATATCTGCTGGAGGTTTTTGTTTGTTTGTTTTTGTTTGTTTGCAGGTTTGATTTGCATTCATTTGTGGGCATGAGTTCCAGTAATTAATGAAGTTGCAATACAGCACAATTTTTGTCATTTTTTAAAAAAAAACTTCAATGGATAAATCTATAACATTTGTTTTATGTAAAAATGCTAATGCCAAACTGACCAAATGGAATTGGACCTTGAAGTAGCCAAGGATTGCATCATATCAAGGAGTTTTGTTAAAAGTCTACAAGATGATTATATAAGTTGAAAGATATCCACAGGCATTTTTTCTAAAAATGTAAAAATAATGGCAGAACCATATTCTTACACAGTTATACTCAGAATTATATTTACCCCCAAAGGATGTCCAGTTCTTTTTGTCATAAACTGAGGTACACTACTCTATCCATTAAGGCCAGAATAGGCAGTCTTGTACTCTGCAGTGATTTGAATGATACTTCTCACAGTCTCTTACCTACACCCAGTTTTGTTATGAGAATTGAAGCTCAAGGCATAATTCATCTCTGCATTAATGACTCACTTTGAAGTTCGGGATGTCTTTAGAAACCAAACAATGTTACCAATCAAAATTTGCCGAAACATGCTATTAATGCCTGTAAATCGCTAAAGAATTATCCAGTTTTTCAGGGATTTTTGACTTTGCTTGTTGATTAGGTTTATAGTCTGTCTTTCTATCAAAATGGTACACATGGCAGCCCGCACTACATGGAGACAGGATTTAAGATGTAATGAAAAAATAAAAAGTCAGTTAAAGCCTATTTCCGCAACTTACAGTACTTTTAATAGACTGGCAGTACAGTACTTTTAATAGAAGGCTAAATGACTGTTTTAGGAATATCTTTGTCTGCCTATAACAGAGAGGTGGGATTAGAGGTGGAGAAACATCAAAGATGGAGCTGACTTTATTCAATACGTCTCCCTGATAATTATCAGTTCACATTTTATTATGTGCATATCCAACAAAATGCACATAGAGTGGTCTACTTCCAAAAAAGCAAATGTATTCTCCAAATCAACATATGCAAAAGTATATGCATTATTTAGTAGTATGGTATTTTTCCCCAACAAAATCTTGCTGTTTTTGATTCATTATATTTAACACATTATTTTTATGTTATTGCTAATTATATGGATAGCATTTTCAGAGAATACAGCAACACTACCAAGAAGGGAGGTTTCTTGATAAATTAACTTCAAACAGGAAAGCAACTGAGCCCAGCTTTCCTTATATATCAAAGAGCAGAAGAGACATAACAATGGCAGATTTTAACTCTGTTTTGTATCGAAGAGAAACAATACCAATCATGATGAAATATATATCACATATAATTGGAATATAATTCAAAACAGGTAGTTTCATAGTAAGGCAAATAAAAGTCTAAGTCATATGTTTGCAAGTCAAGTGAAGAACAATATTCCATTTGGATATTATACGGTAAGGCTATTGGTTCCTCTTAGTTACTAGTACAAAAGTCATTTCAGCAGTAACACAACACCAGGAAAGCATAAAAGAGCAATGTTTGAGTGTGTATACCTTTAGTAAAAGATGGGGGGGATTGTGATCCCCAGGAGTTGTTGAATTCTATTGTCTACCATCCCCAGTCAGCATGAAAAATATCAAGGGACAACTAGACTGGCAGTCAACCAAACATATGACATATCTTTGCCCAATAGAATCCTGATTGAGAAGTCCTTGGTGTTCACTGAACTTGGTTGTTTTCTTGCCCAACTTGGTTGTTTTTTTGTTTCATTACCCAAACTAAGAAAACAACCAAGCTCAGAGAGCACCAAGGACCCCTCATTTCAACCCTGAGCTACAAATAGGCTCTCTCAAACACTCTCCAATATCTAACTCTGAATTTCTTAAACTTCTATCACTTTTACAGTTTTCAAGCAACCTACTTAAGACTAGTTCACAGGGCAAAGTGTGAAGATTATCTGTTTTCATTCCTCAAATTCCCAGCCATGGATATAAGCAGTGCTCAGTTAAAAAGTTAATCTACCCTATGATATGGTTGAGAAATGTTATGTGAAAGCAGCCACCACCTAGAAGTGCTACCCTTATATTTTTAAACATAATGTAGAAAGAAGTCGGTGGTCAAATTAGAAAACAAGTCATAAAATGGTGAAGCGAAAAGAATGTATCAATGAGTCTCGAGTTGAACTGAGAACTTAGGCTGAAAAAACACTTCCAATTAATGGAAGCATTGATCAAACAAATTGTGGGGCTTGTAGAAAGGAGTTTTATATAGGCAGGGACAGCAGGATTCACTTTGCCAAAACTAGCAGAGATATTTAGCACAATAGGGCAAAAATGAATTGATTGAATTTAACAGTATTTTCAGTCTTTTATTTATAATAGTATCCCTGTGTTTTTTCTGAAGATTTAACAAAAAATTAAATAGCAATTTCCGGAAGAAAAAAATCTGTTACCAAAGTTCTCAATGTTTACTGTAACCATTTTCACATCATTCCATAATTGTTATTCATCAGATTGGTTTTTTTTCAAGTGCTGTGGGCCATTCCTTACATTGTCATGACATGATTATGATTTTTAAAAGCTCTAGCCTTGATTTGCTCTGCTAATACCTGCCATCCAAATGTAAGTTTTTAACACCAATCCTTCCAAGATCAAAATAGCTCCAGTGAGGTTATGGGTTATACATATACATACATACATACATTTATTTTTCAGATTTTATTCTGTCCTTGCATTTTTTTGTCTCAGAAGAATTATGACTTACAAAACCTTCACATTTGCACAGAAGTCCACACATTTGAAGGGCTTTTAATTTAGAGAAGCTGACTTTATGGAATCATTGTGAACAATTTCATCCTTTATGCCATGCATGAAGTACTGTGAATTCCCTGTTCAACGTGGATTTGAGCAGAGCCCTTGATTAAAAATTTTGTGATTACCACAAGCAGGGCTACCTCAAAGGGGAAAAGTGGTGGAACATTTCATTTTTGTTCTACTGTAGCAGCAGCACAGTCCCTATATTTTCTATTCACAAAAGTTTAATGAAAAGAAAATGTTTAAATTGGCTATTAAATATTCTCTGCCAGCATTTTTACCAAACAAAAAGGTTTGATATATGAAGTGCACTTCTGAGCAAACAAAAATCAATGATGATTGACGTCAGTGGGATCAAGATTCAATTGCCATGGGTGTTAATATTATCCAGTGAGCTGAAAGAACCTGGCTATACTTCAATCTAATGCTGAAATGTAAGTTTGTTTTTCTAATGTCTGTTGAATAAGCCACATCCTGAACAGCATAGATGAACAATGAAAGTATGTTTTTTTTTCCTTTTGTCTAATGGTTGCTGTTCTTATAAACTTTGTGAATGGTACTTTGCAAAATGCCTTTTCATCCTTTAAGAACTGGTACTTATGTATTATTTTATTGCCGTAGGCTGACTCTAGCAATTAAGCAAGATGAATATTTTTCAGGCATCATAGGAAGATACTTTGTTGGTCTATGTGGTATCAAAAAAGTAATTTTGGTAGCGCGTTTTATGGCAAACAAATCTGTATTAAAATTTGCTACCAGATACCTCCTGATTCCCCCCTCCCAATATTCAGATACCTTCATCTATTATTCCATACATCTGGTGCTGCATTGTGCTTGGTGCTAACTTTGTCACCGTTTGCTGTGAGTTCTGCTTGCTGCCTCATGGCTTTGCAATGAAACTTGTAAGCAAATCTGAAAAAAGTAAGATGCCTTTTCAAATGAACTGACTTCAAGAACAATCTCGCTCCTATTTCAGCCTTAACTACAGATAGTCCTCAACTTATGACCACAATTAAGCCACAAACTTTATGTTGCTAAGTGTGGAATTTGTTTAATGAGTTTTTCCCCATTTTACAAGCTTTCTTGCCACAGCTGTCAAGCGAATGACTATACTTGTTGAATTAGTAATATGGTTATTAAGTGAATCTGGCTTCTCCATTGACTTTGCTTGTCAGAAGGTTGCCAAAGGTGATCACATGACCCCCAGGACAGTCATAAATATTAGTCAGTTGCCAAGTATCTGGATTTTGATTATATTACCTGGGGGTAAGTGTAAAAAATGGCCATAAGACACTTTTTTCAGTGCTGTTGTAACTTTGAACAGTCACTAAATGAACTGTTGTAAGTTGGGGACTATCTGTAATGATTTGGCAGAGTCTTAGTTTTGTTTGTATGCAGTAAATCAATGAGCCCTACACAATACTCTCAGCTAGCTTGGTCTTTGGGTTCTCTTTCAGTATCACCAAAATTAAACCTACATTTCCTGGAGGTTTTCTGGATTGCAATCTCAGACTTTCCCACACCACCAGCATATACTCACACAATTCAGAGTCAAGCTTAGATTTACTCAAAATCAGGACTACTAGCCATCCCAGATGATAATGTATTAATTAATTAGGCTGTAGCAAAATAGTTGTGTGAGAAGTGAACAGATTTGTCTGAACAACATACTTTGACAACTAAGGCCTGCTTTCTGTCTTCCCAATTCTGGTGACTTTGTGTATTGATGAATGAGGCTTCTTGTTCTACATTGGGGCTTATTTCCTAGCTTGCTATCAGCCTGCATTTGTATTTACTGAAAGACTCCCAGATTGGGTTATTATAGGAAGCACTAAACTGCTGGTCTTCTGCTCCTGGATACATTTCCTCCTAGAAGCCAAATGGAGTCCTTCCGTGAAGATCTTCCCATAAATAATCCCTTATCAGTAATCAATTTTAAAAAATATCAATCAATTTGCCATACATTTGAATCTTAATAAAAAAAAATCAATTTTATAATCCAAGCTTGTCGTTTTCTTTAAGAAATAACGCAAAAGAAATCTCTTTCCATTTGCAAACAAGTGCAACAAAGCATCATCATACAATCCTGATAATCTCTGGTCTAAAACTGTAATAAACCGATTGATCAAATACTGACCAAAAAGGAATCCCACTAATTGCTACTAGAAACTATAACATATATATTTTAACCTTTATCTAACAGAATTACTTTATAAATTTTCTTTTCATTTTTAAAAAGCTTGATATTGATCCCTTCAGAAGTTGATTTCTTATCAGTTTCTTTTGTTTTTTCCTGGAACAGTTTGAGCAATTTGTCTCTGGTCAGAGTTTTCTTGGTTCTCCACATTCCTCTTGTAAATCCACAGTAAGAAGGCTTCCTAAGTCACTCTTCTGATTTTTTTTTATCAACAATTTATATTGTTTATTATAACATTATTATAAGTATATTATATAACATAACTTATGTTAATTATCAAAACATAAACTGGTTTCATCTGTAAATCCATTTTGATGTCATTTTTCCTATTACTCAAATTTTGGCATTTTTAAAACCATTTTGAAGTTCTAATATTTTTTTCCATATCATTTTTATAATGCAATCATTTTTAAACTCCAAATCCATATTTAAATCAGGATGTTTTATCCAATAAAATCTATTGTCCTTCTATCTTCTCACTATAGTGTCACAGAATCTTATAAATACTTTCTGAGTAAATTGTTCCCAAAAAGCCTTGTTCTACAGTCAAATAGTGTTATTCCATTATTTTGAAGGGTCTGTTCTCCTTTAACAGTACAGTAATTCTTTGTAGTTTCTGGTTCCCTGTAGCCAGCCTTCATATCCCTCTTATCATCTATTTATTTTCCAGTCAGCAAAATTTTCCCATGAGAGGATTTACCATTAATTTCAAAAACTTCATATGCTATTTTATAAATCTTAAATACCACACCAGAAATACAGTTTCAAGTTCATTTAGCCCCTTGACTTTCCAAAATCATTTTAGTCCCACTTGTGTTCCAAAAATTAAAAATCTCTCTTGTTAATCCTTAAATTTACTCAGAGCTTCTTTCATCCAGGATGGAAAGGAAGTTTTTCAGTGTAATATAACTTGTTTCTCAAAACTTTAATTCCAAAGAAATCCCTAATAAGTAGATTCCAAAAGTAATTAAGAGAGGAAGTAGGCAAACACGAAGTCTCTTTAAAAAGCACCAAGGCTGGCTTAAGCAAATACTCCACCAGATCTCTCAAACCCACTGGATAGCAATCTTTTTGGAGGGAGAATCTGTATGGCACTAAAACATAGATTTTCATTTCTTCTTAGTCCAAGTTCCAAGGAACCAATTCATCAGGTCCTATTTCAGCCACTTTCATTGGCTCCCCAAAAAGCAGAATCATATTCAGTCTGCCATATTGCCTTGGAAGTTGCAAGAATTAACTTTTCTGAATGCCTGAACAGAATCATTGCATGCCATTAGCGCTTTCATCTATTTATCTATAGCAGAACATAATTAGTGTTTTGCTTATGTACTACATTGATATTATTTGGAATATGTTAATTTCTTATTCTTAATGCAATGTAATGCAATTGTAAGCCACTGTAAATCTTGCTAATATTTGCAGCATAAACATCAGGCAGGCAGCATCAATTATAAAGATGTGCTAAAGGGCAAATTGGTAATAGAAAAGTAACTTTTAGCTTCTCAGTTCTTTTAATGCAGCCTTCTCTTTAAACCAGAGGTCAAACTGGATTTCTTCAAGGGCCGGAGCAGCATTGTAGTTCTCCATAGGCTAGCAGGGGAACAGAAAGCGGGGCGGGGGGGAGATGGGACAAACACCTCCTTCAGCACTCTACGAGCCAAAATGGGGCATGGGATTCCCCTCTGCCCCATTTTCGGCATGAACAGCCTCCTGCAGCACTTTGCCAGTCTAAAATGGACTGTGCGGAAGACAGTGGAGGCCAAAAATGGTCCATGGGAGGGCAGTGATGGTATTCAATGTTTTTTACTACCAGTTCTGTGGGCATGGCTTGGTGGGCATGGCTATGCTGTCAGCCAATCAGAGGTAATATTTGCCAGTGTCGGCCAATTAGAGGTGGTATTTGCCGGTTCTCTGAATCAATCAAAATTATCACTACCGGTTCTCCGGAACCTGTTGGAACTGAATACCACCTCTGATGGGGGGGATGCCCATGGGTCCCCCCCCTGGTAGTTCATTTTGGCCAGCAGAGGCACTGCAGGCTGGTCCTTTGATATTTCCAGGCCAACCCTATGGGCCATATTTAAGCACCCAACAGGCCGGATCTGGCCCGCAGGCCTTGCACTTGACACTCCTGCTTTAAACACTCTTTAAACCTCAGGGACCTTACATAAACATCTTCACACTCTTTGTGTTTGATGGACTAGCCAGCCAGTTTGGTTAAGGTGCTGGTCTAGAAACCAGGAAGCTGAGCTCTAGTCCTTCTTAGGCAAGAAAGGCAGTTGGATGACTTTGCCCCAATTACTTTTTTGTTTAATCCAATCCACCTCACAGAAATGTTACTGTGGGGAAAATAGGAGGAGGAAATATCATGTATGTTCATATATGTTGAGTCACTTATAAATTTTTAATAATTTTTGAAAATTTAGCTGTTTCTTTTACTTTACTTATTACTTTATAAAATAATAAAGAGGAGATAAATATCTCAGAACGAAATATATTATTAGACATGTGAACCCTGATGAAATTATGTGAAGGATAAACAGTTTAGCTCAAATCATAACTTGGCTCTTTTTCCTATTTTTTTGGCCACTAGTGGTAAAACCTTATGTCCAAAAAGGTTTTGCTGACATCAGATAAATCCATATAGGCAAGTAGAATACATCCCAAAATAAGCAGGCCCAACACATTAGCAGACCAAAATGTAATAAGAACCCTTAACCTTTATTTGAAATTCCAAGCTTCCAAGGATTTCTCTTTCAATATACCTGGAAAACAAGAGACTATTGCTTCTTCCTGTCACGCAATATTTTTAAATAATATCTTAGCCTGCTTGTCATCAAATGCAATTTGAAATTGAGCTAAATTTGCAAAAATTATAGCTTCTTATGAGGGACTCATACCAAAATAATAAAACGAGGCTTTTATCCTTTAAAAGGAACAGCTAATATTGGTAGCTGTTATCCAGAACTGAACATACTTATTAGGCATGGTTGCCTCTTACGAGTGGTTGCCAGATTTCACATAATTGGATTTAATGATTTTGTTATTTGGCAACAAACCCAAAATTGGTGCTTTAGTTAATGGTGCCAGATAAGTAAAAGTGCTTTTAAAAAAAACTATGGTTAATGACATCCATACTCTTCATTTTTACTCACTTGAGACTTTAACATTATTGTTGTAGTCTTTGGCCTAATTAACTTGTCCTTTCAATATTTGACATTGATTTAAAGAAAGTATAATAAAATGAATGTGGGAATTATGGAATGCTTTGGTACACATATAGAAAGAAAGGTTGAACAGTGAATGGAATAAAAGTGGTCTACGATGGCCATGCATGAGAATAAATGCAATGCTTTGCAAATACTTCAAGATGGCAGAGCTGGATGGAGAAATTTTAAGTTAAGCAAATATTGATAGAAAGTTAGTGGCTAATGTTCCACCTTTGACCCTGGGAGGAGAGAAATTGCTCCCCTCAGAGTGGGTTCGTAATTTGGGGGTCCGCCTGGATTCACAGCTTCAATTTGA